>MDKI01207761.1:0-31351 GCA_005239505.1 Nicotiana paniculata
TACATGGCCTAATTATCCATTTCCTAGCATTCTTTCAAATTTATCAAAATTCGACCCCAGGCCTGCTCGCTCGGATTCTTGCAATTCTCGAAGGGAACACTCGCCCAAAGCCTAAGGATCATAAATATACGACTTTTTTTACTTGATTTCATGGCCAATTCACAGAAAATTCTAAGGTGATCACAAGTTCTAGGTTACTACCCATTTTCTTGAATTTTTGCACTAATTTGTGTAGTTAATTAGGCTAAGATACATGCATGAAACAAATTTATGGGTGGAATTTACTTACCTCACAAGACCTGGTCGAAAGCGCTTAAAAATGGTCGAATTCTCCTAAGGAAGAAGGTGAGAAATGATGAAAATAGGTTTAAAACCCGTACATAAACTCACTGCCTGAACAGTGATCGCACCTGTGATGGCTGGGACCGCACCTGCGGTCTCGCGCTTGCGAGGAGAACCTCGCGCCTGCGGAATTGGGCTGGGGGGTCTGGGATTGCACCTGTGAAGGGGAGACCGCACCTGCGGTCTTGCACATGCGATGCCTGGGACCGCACTTGCGGTCTCGCACCTGCGATGCTGGGCAACCGCACCTGCACACTAGAGCAGGTGCACCAACTGCTGAGTTTGCCAGTTTTTAGCCCCGTTAGGTGCCCGAAAGGCACTTGGGCCTACCCAAGCCCTAATCCAAATATACCAACGAGTCCCAAATCATAATACGGACTCACTCGAGCCAAAAAAATGTTAGAACTCGAATCACACCTCCAAACCTCAAGAAACAAACTTAGGAATTTTATGTTTTCTAAGTTTGCTAACAACGTGCCGAACTGGCCTGAACATCTCGGAACGATACCAAATTTCACAGATTACTCACACAACCTCCTATGAACTTGCCCGTGTGATCAAATCGCCAAAACAATATCATACACATAGAATTAAACCTCAATATCCATGGATTCTATCAAATTTCATACAAACATCAAATTTCTCATTTTAAGTCCGAAACACATCAAACGAAATCCGATTTCAACCAAACTTAACAGAAAGTGCTTAAACAATATATAAGACCTGTACCGGGCAACAGAACAAAAATACGGGCCCGATACCATTACTTTCTAATCAGATTTCTTTTAAACTTTCTTAAATATTTTCAGAAAATAAGTTTTACTCAAAAATTCATTTCTCGGGCTTGGGACCTCGGAATTCGATTCCGGGCATACGCCCAAGTCCCATATTTTCCTACGGACCCTTCGTGACCGTCAAATTACGGGTCCGGGTCCGGGTCCGGGTCCGTTTACCTAAAATGTTGACCGAAGTCAAATTTATTCATTTTAATATCAGATCTTAGCATTTTTCATAAAATTACATATTTAAGCTATCTGGATACTCGCCCGGATTGCGCTAGAAAATTGAAGAAAATATAAATGAGGTTTCAAGGCCTCAGAAGTATGAGCTGGGTAATAACATAGGTGATGATCCTTTAGGTCGTCACACCCCATTTCCCCCATTTCTGCTTCATTATATGTGGTTCTGCTTCATTATATTGTGTTGGATTGGTTGGCTTGGGATCAGAGCGATTTTTTGAGAGAAATGAGAGACTTAGTCTTTTATCTTGGTTCAATAGTGGAAAAAGTCAACCGAAAGTTTACTTAGTGGTAAAAAACCTCGGATTGCGGATTTTATGGTTCAGATAGCTTCGTTGGGTGATTTGGGACTTCGGAGTGTGTTCAGAATGAAGTTTTGATGTCCGGTGTAGAGTTAGGCTTGAATTGGCGAAAGTTAGTTTTTGGCGATTTCCGGTCGGCAGTGGAAAATAGGCTATCAGAGTCGGAATGAATTTCTGGAAGTTGGGGCAGGTTCGTAATGTCATTTTGGATATGTGTGAAAAATTTCAGGTCAATCAGACCTGATTTGGTTGGATTCGGCATCGTTGGCAAAATTTAGAAGTTTCAAAGTTCATGGACTTGAATTTTATGTGATTTTGGTGTTTTTACGTTGTTTTTGGTGTTTCGAAGGGTGTACTAAGTTTGAATGATGTTATGGGATATTTTGGTAGGTTTGGTTGAGGTCCCGAGGGCCTTGGGTGTATTTCGGATGCTCAAACGGACATTTTTTGTCTTTGGAAGATTGCTGGTTTTTTCTGGTGTTTTAGCAGCAGTGATTATTCATTGTGATTGCGTGAGTACATCCGCGATTGCGTAGAGTAAGTTGAGGCCAGGTGGATTTTGTGAATTGCGATCGCGTATGTAGGAGTGCAATCGCGTAGTGTGAGCAGTCTTGGTCACTGTGTTCGCATGGTGATGGTTGCGTTCACATAGTAGAATTGGAGTCTCAGTATGGTGCTGGAATTTGCTCTATGCGATCGGATAGAGCTGGTCGCGATCGCATAGTTGTGAGAAGTGGTTCTTCGTGATGGCAAAGGTGTTTCTGCGATCACATAGGGTTAGTTTGGTTGGGCAACATTTTGTTCTTCGCGATTGCGTACCTTCTTCCGCGATTGCACAGAGTAAAAGTCTTGGCAGACAGTTTAAGTTCTAATTTCGGGGGTTCTTGGCCATATATCATTTTGCCATTTTAGAGCTCGGGTGAAGGAGATTTTGGACGAGATTTTCATTAGGATTCCTGTGGTAAGTTTTATTCAACCATTTTTGGTTCAATTTCATGAATTTGTCTTGATTTTCAACATGCAATTTGAGGAATTAAGTAGAAAATTTGGGGAAACTGGGAGGAAGAATTTGGGAATTCTTTTGGTGATTTGAGTGGGCAATTGTGTTCCGATTTTGATGTTTTTGGTACGTATGGACTCGTGGGAGGTTAAGGATTCTTGTGATGTAAATTTTATCGAATTCCAAGACGTGGGCCCGGGGCTCGGGTATTGCCGAATTTCGAGAATTGTGTTAAAATTTGTATCTTTCGATTGGGTTTTGTTCGGTTAGCATATATTGATGATGCTAATATGGTTTTGGTTAGATTTGGAGCTTTTGGGAGCCAATTCGAGGGGCAAGTGCATCGCGGAGTAGCTTTTGGGCTGTTTTGAGGTAAGTAACGATTGTAACTCTAAACCTGAGGGTATGACACCCTGATATTTGATATTTTTATGGTAAATAAGGTGACGCACATGCTAGGTGACGAGCGTGGGGGTGTGCACCGATAGGGATTGTGACTTGGTTTGTCCCGTAGCGACTATTAAGCCGCGTATTCGATTTGAAACCTTATGATATCCTATATTTTAGAAATTTATACTTGTTTATGGCTGTGAGCCATGTTTGGGGCCTTGTGCCGACCTGTTTAGACCCTCAGAGGTACTTTTACACCATTCTTACACTATCTTGATAGAACAATTGTGAACTCAGTCATGTTTTCGACTTGTTGTTATTTTCACTATTATCACACTGCTTTGAAAACTCTGAAACGTATTTTGGGCTGAGACCCGTGAGTTGAGATGAATTTCCCAAGTGGCTTGTGAGGGTGACCGAGTCAGGCTGAGAGCCGAGTATGTGAGGATGGTTATGGATCGGGCTGCACGCCGCAATAATCTATATGTGTTAGGCCGAGCGCCGAGTATATGAGGGCAGTTATGAGTATATATGTAGTGAGGCCGAGAGCCGAGTATGTGAGTATGTGAGTATGAGGGCAGTTATGGGTATATATGTAATGAGGCTGAGGGTCGAGTATGAGAGGATAGTTATGGATCTGGTTGCACGCCACAACAATATATATATATATATATATATATTATTATACGTGGATCGGGCTGCACGCCGCATCAATATATATATATATATATATATTATTATATGTGGATCGGGCTGCACGCCGCAGCAATATATAAATTATATATGTGGATCGGGCTGCACTCCGCAGCAATATACATTATATATGGATCGGGCTGCACGCCGCAACAATATATATATTGGATCGGGTAGCACGCCGCAGTAATATAACGCTTGGGCTGAAGGAGCCCCTCCAGGAGTCTGTACACCCCCAGTGAGCACAATCGATTATTATATGGATTAGTATTGCACGCCACATCAATATACATTATATATGGATTGGGCTGCGCACCGCAACAATATATATATATATATATACGTATGGGAGCGGGATGTACGCTGCAACAGTTGTTATATGGTACCTGATGAGTGAGAGTGCTGAGTGTGAGGATTGACTTATGGGAGTAGAGTCACGAGTGACTGAGAGGCTTGCCCGAGAGGCTTTATTGTGAGTGATACTGTGCCCGAGGGGCTTATATTCTTATGAAACTACTGTTTTTCACTCTTCTTTACACTGAGCCTCTGATGATAAATGTTTTTATACGGGATTTTTAAATGGAAATTGGAGTTTTATGAAATACTCGGAAATGTAAATTCCTGAGTTGATTTACTTATTTTGACAGTCACTTATTATATGGATTTACATGATTTATAAATGCTCATCACCGCACTCATGTTTTTAGATACTTTGGTTACTTACTGAGTTGGCGTACTCACATTACTCTCTGCACCTTGTGTGCAGATTCAGGTACCGGGGCAGAGCGATAGTTGAGTTACCCTATTTGGAGTATTGTTCAGAGATTGTAAGGTAGCTGCTCGGCGTCCGCAACCTACCTTTTCTCCTTCCTACTCTATCATTTGTACCTTACTTCCCAGACTTGTTGTAGTAGACGATTTGTATTTTACTGTATCATCTCTTAGATGCTCATGATGGTGGACTCCGGATGTTGGGACTGTGCTTAGAGGTTCTAATCATTTTTATTATTGTATTTGAAATGCTTAAGAAACAGAAATATTATGAAAATTCGGATATTTGATGTATTAAGTGGAAAATCATTTCATTATTTTTAGTAAATTGGCTAGCCTAGTATCACGATAGGCGCCATCACGACCAGTTGTGGTTTGGGGTCGTGACAAGAAACACATGATCTTCACAAGTTAACAAGTAAGGACATGAAGGACTAGCATGGTGGAAGACTTACACCATGGTACAACAAAATAGATACAACATGAGTATAATTATAAGATCAAGAAATAGGCATAGCATATGCAAGTTAAGCAAGTAAAAGACATGGACAACACAACGACAATTGAGATAGAGGTCAAGTAAGGGATAATAACAACATATCACACAAAATGTATAATGGCGACAATGACAAATCAAGGTAAAGGCGGAAATGTATACATGGAACACAGGTATCATATCATAATGCATGCCCCTCATCCTCACCTGCACCGAAACACCCTTCGTGCCATGACCTCACAATATTAAAAGCATAACAATATAAATGAAATGGCACGACATCACCCTTCGTGCTTTACACTCTTTCCTCATATGGTAATGTATATGAAATGGCACAGCATCACCCTTCGTGCTTTACACTTTTCCTCACATGATAATGTATATGAAATGGCACGACATCACCCTTCGTGCTTTACACTCTTCCTCACAAAGAATATGAATATCAATAAAATGGCAAGGCAGGAAGTATATATAACATCGAGGAGAGTGATCAACGAATATTCCAAAAAAGTTCTCAATTATCGCTTTACAAGCCAACAATGATTCAATGAAACCCTCAAGGGACATATAATTCAAGTACTTACAAAAATCCCACAATTTATCAACAACACAAGTATGTAATCTAGCATCTAAAAAATATTGTTCTAGCAACATATTAACGATTATGCATAGAGATGGCCGAATTATACACATCAATGTATCCCAAGAATTTCCATCACATTGATTAAGCTATATTAGGCTAAGTCTCGACTCTAACATTTTACACTACGTTATTAATATCTAGAAGTCAAGTGAGGCATGAAGCAAGAAGGTTATGAAATTCTACAAGACACAATTATAACATAATCTATTCTCGAGCATGATTAACCCTGGCACATACATATAAACTCTTCACCTCACATATGTATCACCCCGGCATGTAGCAAACAATGACAAATAGGAGGAAAAATTCCTTCAACAAAGTTAGGCAAAACACTTACCTCGAACAAGTCAATTACAGTACCGAGCAAGCCAAGCGATGGTCCAAAAATTCCATCTCGCGCGTTCTGACCTCCGAACGGCTCGCAACTAACCAAAACCAACTCAAATGCATCAAACAGTTCTAAAGGAACCAATCCCATTTGAAAAAGGTCGAATCTTTAATCAAAGGCTCAAAATCTGCCAAGAAACCCAACCCGGGCCCGCACCTCGGAACCTGACAAAACACACAAAATCCGACAACCCATTCAATTATGATTCCACCCATACTAATTTCACTCAAATCCAACTCCGAATCGATGTTCAAAACATAAACATTCACTTTATGAAACTTTAGGCAAAACCCCCCAAATTTTACTTTAAAATCATCAATCAGATCCTAAAAACGAAGAAGGATACATGAAATATAACCAAAAACGAGTAGAGAACACTTACCCCAATCCATATGGTAAAAATCGCCTCCAAAATCGCCCAAATCCGAGCTTCCCAACTCAAAATATGACCGAATGAACAAACCTTAGTTTTATATATTTTTCTGCCAGCTATTCTGCCTCGTTTCTCATGCCAAACGATCCTAAAACTCACTTTCTACGACTCCAATAGATCCCTTGTGAAATTCTATTCACGTTAGGCTTTTGAATCACTCAATTTGACCTTATAATGAATGAGATATGTAGGTTTTAATATTTAGAAATAGTGCAGATTTTTAAATTGCCGTCAGTGGCAATTTCGTAATGAATTTGGAAAAAATCTAGCAACCCAATTTTTTGTAAAATGACTATAAATTCCTCATACGATGTACAAATTTGACAATTCTTTTTGCTATGGCTCCGTAATTATGATACGGACTTAATGCTTCATTCAAAACAGAAATCAGAGCTCATTTGTTCAATATTATATCATTTATGCTTGAAAAACGATGTCGAAACATAAGAAAAACAAGCGCAACACAACCCAAACCTTTCCGAAACTTACCCGAGCCCCTCTGTACCACATCCAAACATATAAACAATTCCCATAACATAAAAGGGACATACTCGAGCCCTTAAAATACCGAGTGAAGTGCAGATACTCAAAACGACCTGTCGGGTCGTCATAGATTCAATTTGGTTTTGGGGTGTGATTCTTGTTTTTTTTTGTTATTTTATGCATTCCGAGAGTTTTAAAAGGTCCGTATTATGTTTATAGACTTGTTGGTGTAGTTGGACGGAGTCTCGAGGGGCTCGAGTGTGTTTTGGACCACCCGGAGCCAAGTTAAAGAAACCATATTTTCCAGTTCTGGTTTCCTTCTTCGTGTTTGCGTAGAAAGAAGGGACCTGGGGGAGGGGGTTCAGTTCCATTGCTCTTAGCGTTCACGAAGGTGTCCTCGCATTCGGGTAGTGCAGGGCTGGTAAGCCTTTGCGTTCGTGAGGCCCTTGTCGCGTTCGCCTAGGCCAAGGCTGTTAGCCTTCGCGAACGCGAGGCCTATTCCGCGTTCGCGAAGAAGAGGGCAAATAGGCAGAGAGTTTTAAAAATCGGGACTTAGCCATTTTTTGGTTCATTTATTGCACTCTTGGACAATTTTGGAGCTTCAAAAAGGGAGATTTTAACCTAGCTATTAAGGGTAAGTAATTTCTACGTAATGTGAGTTTAATACATAGATTATGGGTAGATTGTAACATGTGATTTGTGGGAAACATGGGTTTAGATGAAAAACCTAGGTTTTGATAAAAATGAGATTTAACCACGAAAATGATTATGGAATTTAGTGAAAATTATATATTTGAGTCCATGAGGTTATGGGTAACAATTTTCTTCAAATATTTCCGGAATCCGAGCATCTAGGCCTGTGGATGAATTTTAGGAAAAATTTCAATTAGGGTTGGAAAATCATTTTAATAGTTAGGATATGAACTTTTGAATAAGTATTGATTATTTAATATAACATTTGACTAGTTTCGAGTCGTTTGGCACCAAATTGAGGGTTTAAAGCACAATTTTAGACCGAAAAGTAAGCTTTGTGTCACGACCCAAATTCCCAACCATAGGGATCTTCATGGCGCCTAACATCATACTCTCTAGGCAAGCCAATATTAGAATTTAGCTACCATTTACCTTTTTGAAATTACTTGAACATAAGTAAACAGTTTAAAAAATGTGATCACAATTGCGGAATAAAATAAATACTGCTTAATCACGAACTATTCTACCACCCAGAACTGGTGTCACAATTCAAGAACATTTTATGAATACTACAAACATTGGTATGAAAAACAAGTATATCTGTCTAGAAAGATAATGAAACAGAATGAAAAACACAGAAGGGGACGCAAGGGCGTGCAGACGCCTGCAGGTCTACCTTGGGTCTCCTGGTGAATCCTAGCAACCGACCTTTCGATCAGCCACAGTATGCTCCAAAATCTACACAGAAAGTGCAGAGTACATTATTAGTACAACCGACCCCATGTACTGGTAAGTGCCGAGCCTAACCTCGACGAGGTAGTGGCGAGGCTATGACGGGGCGTTTATAATATAACCTATTTGCAGTGTATAATAAAACAAAAAGGAAATACTAAACTAGATGAAACAATAACTTGTAGTAAATAAATAAGTAATCCAGCTATAACCAATCCTTAAGATCATTTCCACGTTACAGAATTAAGTCACAGTTGGAGCAGAATATGAAAACAACAAAATAGAGCAGTGTGTATTCTGGTTTCCATCATATAACCAGTAACAACATGAGCATTTTCCCTTATTACTTCTTGTTGCAGCGTGCAACCCGATCCCACCTGTCCACCCTTAATACTCCTTAATATATGTATATACACCACCCTTATTCCTCCTGTTGCGGCGTGCAACTCGATCCCACACAGTAGGCATCACAATATACCGCGTAAGATCCTGAATCTGATAGTAATACCAACACCAGTGTTGTAGTCAAAGCTGTCTTGAGCTTATGAAAGCTCGCCTCACACTCTTCTGACCATCTGAATAGGGAACCTTTCTGAGTCAACTAAGTCATCGGGGCTGCTATAGATGAAAACCCCTCCACAAACCGACGGTAATAGCCTGCCAAACCCAAGAAGCTCCTGATCTCCATGGCTGAAGTGGGTCTAGTCCAGTTCTTGACTACCTCAATCTTCTTATGATCAACCTGAATACCCTCTGTTAAGACGACATGACCCAAGAAAGCAACTAAATCCAACCAAAACTTGCACTTCGAACATTTAGCATACAATTGAATGTCCCTCAAAGTCAGGAGCACTATCCGAAGGTGCTGCTCATGATCCTTCCGACTGTGGGAGTATATCAATATGTCATCAATAAAAACAATCACAAATGAATCCAGATAAGGCTTGAACACGCGATTCATCAAATCCATAAATGTTGTTGGGGCATTAGTCAACCCAAAGAACATCACCAAAAACTCATATTGCCCATACCGAGTTCAAAAAGCTGTCTTAGGGACATCGGACACCCTAATCCTCAAATGATGGTAGCCAGATCTCAAGTCAATCTTTGAAAACATTTTGGGACCCTGAAGCTGATCAAACAAATCATCAATCCTCGGCAACAGATACTTGTTCTTGATAGTGACTTTGTTCAATTGCCTATAATCTATACACATCCTGATTGACCCATCCTTCTTCTTCACAAATAACACCGGTGCACCCCAGGGTGAGACACTAGGTCTAATGAAAACCTTATCAAGCAAGTTCTGCAATTGTTCCTTCAATTCCTTACACTCTGGTGGGGCCATCTAATAAGGCAGAATAGAAAAAGGCTGGGTGCCTGGAGCAACGTCAATGCAAAAGTCAATATCTCTGTCGACACTAGAATCACGAACATAAGCCAAATAAGCCAAAAACCCTTTCTCGACCATACGCCGAGCCTTCATATAAGAAATAACACCGCTGGAAGAATGCTCAGGAGTCCCCCTCCACTCTAATCGAGGCAACCGTGGTAAGGCTAAGGTCACTGTCTTGGCATGACAATCCAAGATAGCGTGATAAGGAGACAACCAATCCATGCCCAATATAACATTAAAATCGACCATATCAAGAAGCAAAAGATCTGCACTGGTCTCAAGACCCCCAATAACAACTATGCTCGAGCGATAAACTCGATCTACCACAATAGCATCCACCATGGGTGTTGATACATATACAGGGGCACTCAGGGAATCACGGGGCAGAACCAAGTATTAAGCGAAATAAGATTACACGTAAGAGTAAGTAGACCCCGGATCAAATAGGACTAAAGCATCCCTACTGCAAACTGAAATAGTACCTATGATAACAATATCGGAGGACTCAGCCTCAGGTCTGGATGGGAATGCATACACCTGGGCTGGGCCTCACCACCCTGAACCATATCTCTAGGACGACCTCTGACTGTTGTACCTCCACCTCTAGCGGCCTGTCCTCTACCTCTAATGATATGGCCCCTACCTCTTGCTACCTGACCCCTACCTCTAGCTGGCGAAGCAGGCGGTGAAGCAATTGCTGTCAGAACCATGGCAGGGGAACCCTGATGCTGTGGTTGAACACCCGATAATCTCGGACAAGTCCTCCAAATATTCCCATAATCACCACACTCCAAACACCCATCGTGATACTGAGGCTGTGAGAACTGAGACTGACCCTGACGGCCTGCTGACACGATAATAACTCTAAATAGGAGGTGCTCTAATAAGAGCTGGTGGTGCACTGTAGGCTGGCTGAGTAGAAGGAGGCACATAGGAACCACGACTCCCAGATGCACCGTGAGATACCTGAATGCTGTATGAAATGGCCTAGGAGGATGGCCTCTACCAAAAACTCCCCTGCCTCCACATGAGGCGCCGGTGAACATACCGGAATGATGAGGTATCTTATCCGACCCCTAACCTCCCTGTCCAAGAACCATCTCAACTCGCCTGGCCACATTGTCCGCATCCTAAAAAGAAATATCACTTCGTGTCTCCTTAGTCATATGAAATCGAATCGGCTGAGCAAGACCCTCAATAAAACTCCACATACACTCTCTCTCTCTCTCTCTCTCTCTGTGGTAAGCAGTAGAATAGCATGCCGAGCCAAATCCACAAAGCGAGTCTCATACTGAGTGACAATCATACTACCCTGCTAAAGACGCTCGAACTGACGGTGACGCTCCTCTCTCGTAGTAATAAGAAAAAACTTCTCCAAGAAGAGATGTGAGAAGTGATCCCAAGTGAGAGCAGGTTACCCAGCTGATCTAATCAACAAATAATCCCTCCACCATTTCTTGGCGGAACCAGTCATCGGAAAAGCAACGAAATCAATCCTATTGGTTTCCAAAATACCCATGTTCCGAAAAACCTCATGAAAACTATCGAGATATTCCTAGGAGTCCTTTGAAGTGGCACCGCTGAAATGAACCGGGAACAACTTGATAAACCTATCCAACCTCCACAAAGCATCGAAGGATATAGCTGCCCCATCAATGGGCGGTGCTGCAACAACTGGATGAACTACCATGTGATGACCCAAGGGGTCATTTTATGAATTAAGACTCCGTTCTAGGCTTATTAGCCATAAAAATACTAATTTTAATTACCTCAATTTATGTGCACAGTCTGGCGTGAAACTGGAAAGCTTTTATGTAAAAATATAAGAAATAATAATTTTTAGAATTAAAATTTAGTTTTGGTTGACTTGAGTCAACATTTTTAGTAAACGGACCCGGATATGTGTTCTAACGATCCCGGGAGGTCCGCAGTAAAATATGGGACTTGGGAGTATGCCCGTAAATGAATTCCGAGGTCCCAAGCCTTAGAAATCAAATTTTGAAAGAAAATGTTTTGCTGAAGTATTAATGAAATAAAGAAAAGAATTAATGTTTGAAACCATTGATATTGGACTCGTATTTTGGTTCCGGATCCCGGTACAGATATTTTATAGTATTTGAATACTAACAGTGAAGTTTGGTGAGAATCAAAGTTTATTAGACGTGATTCAGACGTCCGGTTGAGAAATAGTGAAATTGAAGTGTTCTTGAGAAAAATGATGAGTTTTGAGGTTTAATTTATAGTTTTACATGTTATTTTCATGATTTGATCACATGAAAAAGTCCATATGATATTTTTAGACTTGCGTGAATGTTTGGTTTAGAGCCCCGAGGGCTCGGGTGAGTTTCGAATAGGTTTGGGTTGTGTTGCGCTCGTTCTTTCTTATGCTTCGACGTCGTTTCTTCAAGCATGAATGATATTATATTAAACAAATGATCTCCGATTTCTATTTTGAATGAATTATTATATCCGTATCGTAATTACGGACCCGTAGCAAAAAGAATTGTTGAATTTGGACATCGTATGAGGATTTTATGGTTATTTTACTAAGGTTGCCAGATTTTTCAGATTACTTACGAAATTGCCACTGGCAGCGTATTTAAAAATCTGCACTATTTTTAAATATTAAAACCTACATATCTCATTCATTATAAGGTCAAATTGAGTGATTAAAAAGCCTAACTTGACCAGATTTTTACAAGGAATCCATTGGGACATAAAAAATGAGTTTCGAGATCGTTTGGTACGAGAAACGAGGCAGTATAACTGGCAGAAAAATATATAAACTTACATTTGTTCATTCAGTCATATTTTGAGTTGGAGAGCTCGGATTTGGACGATTTTGACCATAGGGATTGGGGTAAGTGTTCTCTACTCATTTTTTTATTCTATTTCAATTACCCAATGTGTTTCATCACTTTTAAATCAAAAACTAAGAATTTTCATGGTAAAAATTGAGGATTTGGGTAGAATTAGAGAATTTTGTAAAAATTGAATCTTTACCTCGAATTGAGGTAGGATTTCAAAACTAATTTTATATTCGGGCTCGTGGGTGAATGGGTAAACGTAATTTGGTCCGAACCCCGAGTTTGGACCAAGCAGGCATGGGCTCGAATTTTAACCTTTTTTGAGAAAACTTAGGAAAAATTATAATTTTCAGTAAATTTAGTTCCTTTGGCACTAATTAATGATATTAAGTTAATTATTGTTAGATTCGAGTGTATTGGAGGTGAATTCAAGAGGAAAAGCTATAATTGAACAGTGAGTGGCCTGCGAAATTGAGGTAAGTGCTTGGTTTAACCTTGACCTGAGGGAATAGAAATCCTCAACTAATATTTTATGTGAAACTGCATGTGAGTGGTGTATAGGTGAGGTGACGAGTATATATGCACCACCAAATTGTCTGCTTACATGGTCCCCTCCCCGTTTCCAATTTAATTGCTCGGGTTATAATTGTTTCATGTCCATTGTTGTTTCAATGATTATTTGGCTTGTTAATTTATTGTTAAGTCTGGTTGAAATTATTTTTGGAAAAGTATTAGTGTATTCCTTGGTTTATAGAGAGCTCCTCACGTAAATAAGAGGAAAATGCTACTAGCTATGCACTGAGTATATATATGCTTCTCTTAGTCTACCATAATCTTGTTAGCTTAAGGTGCTTGATTCCGTTGAGTAATTTATGATCTTAAAATGGAATGCTTGAGACAAGTTGTTGTGAATTGAAAGAATCGTACTGATTCCAGAGTCCATATTCTTGATGTAACGACCCGACCCGTCATTTTGTATTATTGGACCCCGTTCCCCTAAATGAAACCTCCCATAGCAGCTTATTATGATTTATGACTTGCGGGGACTGGTGGTCCGGGATTCGGAGGTGTTTAGAGTGCTATGGGAATATTTGGTTCCTTAAGGTTGGCCTCAGAATCGAGTTTGACGATTCCGGTAGCTTCGTGTGATGATTCCGGAACTGGGCGTATGCTCGGAATGGGTTTCGGATGACCCGGGAGCATTTCGGTGCCCAATATTGAATTAAGAGTTCCTTAAGTTCCTATTATGGTTTGGGACATATTTTTGCGATGTCGAGGTCCGAATGGAATTCCGAAACAGGGAATAGTTCCATTATGTTATTTATGACATGCTTGCAAAATTCGGTGTCATTCCGAGTAGTATAAGTCGTTTCGGCGCGTTGTTAGCGAAGTCTAGAAAACTTAAAGTTCCTAAGTTTGGTTCTAGGGGTTTTGAGGTGTGATTTTGAGTTTTAGCGTTGTTTTGGGTGTTCTGAAGGCTCGAGCGAGTCCGTATTATGATTTGGGACTCGTTGGTATATTTGGATGGGGGCTCGGGTGGGCCAAGGTGCCTCTCGGATTAAAGAATAATCTCTGATAATTCCCTAATAATTGATAATTTTATGTATGTATGCGGCACCGCATCACATGTATGATTCGTGAGCGGGATAGCCCAAGCTGCAGACCAGACAGCAGCACTTCATCATACCCCAGGTACACTGCCCGTGGGTGGAGCCCAGCCAGCAGCAGCAACACCTGAGTTCAGATCAGCTGCGGACGGTGATCCGCTGAAGTTACTAGATAGATGGACCCGATTGTGCCCTCCTATCTTCGGGGGTGAGAAGGTCGAGGATGCCCAGGACTTTATTGATAGGTGCAGGGACAGACTGCACAACATGAGGATACTGGAGTCCCATGGAGTGGTCTTCACTACTTTCCAGCTTGAGGGTAGGGCCTGCAGATGTGGCAGTCCTACATCCTGGGTAGACCAGCAGGTTCCCTACCATCACTTGGGAGTAGTTCACTCAGTTGTTCCTGGACAGGTATATTCCACCCTCCGAGAGGGAAGAGTTGCGATATCAGTTTGAGTAGCTGGAGCAGGGGCAGATGTCCGTGATAGATTACGAGGCCAGGTTTTCTGAGTTGTCCCGTCATGCCCTTATGATATTGCCTACTGATGCTGAGAGAGTGCGGAGATCTGTAGCCGGGCTGCACTCAGGTATTAGGGCCAAAATGGCCCGAGAGGTGGAGATGGGGACTCTCTACCAGTTTGTGGTCAAGATAGCTCGCCGGATTGAGGGTTATTGTTCGAGAGGCAGAGACAAGGGTCAACAGGATAAGAGGGCTAGATTTTCAGAAGATTTCAGAGGTGCCCCAGCCAGGGGTAGAGGTCAGTTCGGTAGAGGCCAGTCTAGCAGGCCTCCATATTCAGCTCCTCCGCCACCTCCCTGTGGTGCTCTAGTGAGGCCCTATTTCAGCGCCATGCTAGAGAGTTCCAACCGCCTGTCAGACATTCAGGGTTTCCTCAGGCGGGTATTCCGGTCATTAGGGGTCTTCTATTCCTTACTTCAGTGCCATGCCAGAGAGTTCTCCCCATCCCGTAGTTGTCCAGGGTCCTTCTTCAGGGCAGCAGTCCATGCCACCAGCCAGATGTTATGAGTGTGGGGACCCGGGCCATATAAGGATGACTTGTCCCAGGCTTCGGGGCAAGGCCGTTCAGTAGAGCTATCAACCTACATTTCCAACACCGGCAGTCCGTCCACCTAGAGGTGGAGGGCAGACTGGTAGAGGTCGTCTCAAAGGTGGAGGCCAGGAAGGGGGAGCTCTGCCAGCCCTTATTCATGTCAGCGGAGGTCAGCCAGTTCCTGTTCATTTTGGCAAGTCTTAGTCTTCCGGTGCTCCAGCTAGATTCTATGCTATCCCGACCAGATCAGATGCAGTGACCTCAGACGCCGTGATCATAGGTATTATTACAGTATGTGGTAGAGAGGCATCCATGTTATTTGATCCAGGATCCACTTATTCCTATGTTTCAGTCTTATTTTCTCATTTTCTGGGTGTCCCTCGTGAGTCCTTGGGTTCTCCTATTTATGTGTCCACTCTCGTGGGCAATTTTGTGGTTGTAGACCGGATTTATCGGTCCTGTGTGATTTTGTTTTGTGGATTCGAGACTCGAGTAGATCTCTTATTGCTCGACATGGTTGATTTTGAGATTATTTTGGGCATGGATTGGCTATCTCCTTATCATGTCGTGCTAGATTTTCATGCCATGACAGTTACTCTAGCCATGCCCGAGTCGCCTAGGCTGGAGTGGAGAGGTTCCTCAATTAGTACAATCAGCCGGGTTATTTCATTCCTGAAGGCTCGACACATGGTTGAGAAGGGTTGTCTGGCCTATTTTTCTTATGTGCGGGACACCACTGCCGAGTCTCCAACGATTGATTCAGTGCCAGTGGTTTGAGAGTTTGCTGATGTATTTCCTTCGGATCTTCCAGGCTGCCTCCGGACCGTGATATTGATTTCTACATTGACTTAGCTTCAGGAACCCAGCCTATATCTATTCCTCCGTACCGTATGGCTCCGAAAGAGTTGAAGGAGTTGAAGGAGCAGCTTGAGGAGTTGTTAGCTAAGGGGTTCATCAGGCCGAGTGTATCACCGTGGGGTGCTCCAGTTCTATTTGTAAAGAAGAAGGATGGGTCTATGTGGATGTGTATTGATTACCGCCAGTTGAACAAAGTTACCATTAAGAACAAGTATCCTTTGCCGCGCATCGATGATTTGTTTGACCAGTTGCAGGGTGCTCGTGTGTTTTCTAAGATTGATTTGAGATCGGGGTATCATCAGTTGAGGATTCGGGCTTCAGATTTTCCGAAGACTGCTTTTCGTATGAGATATGGCCATTATGAGTTCCTGGTGATATCCTTTGGTTTGACTAATGCTCCAGCGACATTCATGGACTTGATGAATAGGGTGTTCAGGCCGTATTGATACCTTTTCCATCGTCTTCATTGATGACATTTTGATTTACTCACGTAGTTTGGGGGAGCACGAGCAGCACTTGAGAGTTGTGCTCCAGAGTTTGCGGGAATAGAAGCTATATGCTAAGTTCTCCAAGTGTGAGTTTTGGTTGGATTCCGTGGCATTCTTGGGGCATGCATTAGCCAGAGAGGGTATCAAGGTTGATCCTCAGAAGGTTGAGGCGGTTCATAGTTGGTCGCGTCCTACTTCATCTTCAGAGATCAGGAGCTTCTTGGGCTTACCAGGCTATTATTGCCGATTTGTGGAGGGGTTCTCTTCTATTGCAGCTCCACTGACTAGATTGACTCAGAAGAATGCCCCGTTTCGATGGATTGATGACTGTGAGGAGAGCTTTCAGAAGCTCAAGACAGCATTGACCTCAGCACCAGTTCTAGTATTGCCTTCCGATTCTGGGATGTATACAATATATTGCGATTATTTGTGCTATGGCTTGGGGTGTGTATTGATGCAGGAAGGGAGAGTTATTGCTTATGCTTCGCGCTAGCTGAAGGTTCATGAGAAAAATTACCTTGTGCATGGTTTGGAGTTGGCGGCGAATGTTCACGCTCTTAAGATTTGGAGGCACTACTTGTATGGAGTGTCCTGTGAGGTTCATACAGACCACCGTAGCTTGCAGCACTTGCTCAAGTAGAAGGATCTTAATTTGAGGCAGCGCAGATGGCTTGAGTTGTTGAAGGATTATGATATCACCATTCTTTATCACCCGGGCAAGGAAAATGTGGTAGTAGATGCTTTGAGCAGGAAGGCGGAGAGTATGGGTATGTTGGCTTATATTGCAGCAGAGGAGAGACCTCTAGCCTTGGACATTCAGTCCTTGGCTAATCGCCTGGTGAGATTAGACCTTTCTGAGCCTCGTCGAGTTCTTGCACATGTGGTTGCTCAGTCTTTGTTATTGGGGAAGATTAAGGCTCGGCAGTATGATGATCCGTGTTTGGCCGAGCTACGAGAGACAGTGGTTCAGGGCAGGGCCAAGGAGATTATTATTGGCGAGGATGGTGTTCTGAGATTCAGGGCCGCTTATATGTTCCTAAGGTTGATGGCCTAAGGGAGAGGATTCTAGAGGAGGCAAACAATTCTCGATATTTTGTTCATCCTGGTGCTATGAAGATGTATCGTGATTTGAAGCAGCATTACTAGTGGAGGCGAATGAAGAAGGACATTGTGGAATAAGTGGCTAGGTGTCTTAATTGCCAGCAGGTGAAGTATGACCACCAGAGGACAGGAAGCCTACTTCAGCAGATGCTCAATACTGAGTGGAAAGGGGAGCGCATCACTATGGACTTCGTGGTTAGGTTGCCTCGGACTTTGCGGAAGGTTGACGCGACTTGGGTCATTGTGGATAGATTGACAAAATCGGCGCATTTCATTCCAGTAGCTGCTACTTATACTTCTGACAGGTTGGCCCAGATCTACATTTGGAAGATAGTCCGATTGCATGGTTTTCCGGTGTCCATTATATCAGATCGAGGTCCTCAGTTCACCTCGCACTTCTGGAGAGCATTACATAGTGAGATGGGTACCCAGATAGATCTCAGCACAACATTTCATCCTCAGACTGATGGTCAGTCAGAGCGTATAGTTCAGATATTTGAGGACATGCTCGGGGCATGTGTGATTGACTTCGGAGGTCAGTGGGACCAGTTCTTGCCCTTGGCCGAGTTTGCTTACAATAATATTTATCAGTCCAGCATTAAGATGGCCCAATTTGAGGCTTTGTATGGTCGAGATGTTGTTCTCCTATCGGGTGGTTTGAGCCAGGCGAGGCTAAGTTATATGACACCGACCTGGTGAGGGATGCTTTGGAGAAAGTAAAGTTGATTCAGGAGAGGCTCCACACAGCACATTCCAGACAGAATAGTTACGCGAATCAGAGGGCGCGTGATGTATCATTTATGGAGGGAGATAGCATCCTATTGAAAGTCTCGCCTATGAAGGGTATTATGAGGTTTGGGAAGAAGGGCAAGCTGAGCCCGAGGTTTATAGGTCCCTTCGAAGTGTTGAGGCGAGTTGGGGAGGTTGCTATGAGCTGGCCTTACCTCTAGTTTATCAGGAGTTCATCCAGTTTTCATGTATCCATGCTCCGAAAGTACCACGCCAATTTCTCTCACGTTGTTGATTTCAACACTATTCAATTGGACAAGAGTTTGGGCTACGAGGAGGAGCCAGTTGCTATTATTGATAGACAGGACCGCCAGTTGAGGTCCAAGAAAGTTTCTGCCGTAAAGGTCCAGTGGAAGGGCCAACCAGTCGGGTAGGCGACCTAGGAGTCTGAGGAGGACATGTGGAGCAGATATCCACACTTATTCAGCACTCCAGGTATGATTCTAGATCCGTTCAAGGATGAACGTTTTTCTAAGAGGTGGAGAATGTAACGACCCGACCAGTCATTTTGTGTTATCGGACCCCGTTCCCCTAAATGAAACCTCCCATAGCAGCTTATTATGATTTATGACTTAGGGGGACTGGTGGTCCGGGATTCGGAGGTGTTTAGAGTGCTATAGGAACATTTGGTTCCTTAAGGTTAGCCTTCAAGGCCAAGTTTGACTTCGGTCAACATTTTTAGTAAACGATCTCGGAATCGAGTTTCGACGATTCCTATAGCTTTGTGTGATGATTCTGTACCTGGGCGTATGCTCGGAATGTTTTTTGGATGACCCGGGAGCATTTCGGCGCCCAATATTGAATTAAGAGTTCCTTAAGTTCCTATTATGGTTTGGGGCGTGTTTTTGCAATGTCGAGGTCCGAATGGAATTCTGAGTCCGGGAATAGTTTCATTATGTCATTTATGACTTACCTGCAAAATTTGGTGTCATGCCGAGTAGTATAAGTTGTTTCGGCACGTTGTTAGCGAAGTCTAGAAAACTTAAAGTTCCTAAGTTTGGTTCTAGGGGTTTTGAGGTGTGATTTTGAGTTTTAGCATTGTTTTAGGTGTTCTGAAGGCTCGATCGAGTCCGTATTATGATTTGGGACTCGTTGGTATATTTGGACGGGGGCTCGGGTGGGCCCAAGTGCCTCTCGGATCTACACACGAGGCCAAAAACCAACTGCATCAGCTGCTGGTGCACCTGTTCTGGTGTGACCGCAGGTGTGGTTGCCCAGTCGCAGGTGCGGGACCGATCCTGCGATCCCAGCCTCGCAGGTGGGACCCTAGTGGTCAGGCCAATTCTCACAGGTGCAGACAGAATTCTACAGGAGTAGACCCGCATGTGTGGTCTCCACTCCGCAGGTGCGCGCCCAGGCTTCCTAGTCCATTTCCGCAGGTGCGAGCCCTTGCTTGCAGGTGCGAGACCACATGTGCGGTCCTCGAGCCGCAGGTACAGAAATGTTGTTCAGACAGTGTGTTTTTATACACGGGAATTAACTCATTTCCCTTATCTTCTTCTTCTTCCTTGGGGCGATTTCCACCCTTTTAGAGGGGCAAACGAACTGGTTATTGAAGGTAAGTAAATTCTACTCTAATATTAGCTTCATGCATGGAATACTAGCCTAATTAACTACCTAAATTAGTGGAAATTCTAGAATGGGGTAGTAACCTAGGGCTTTCGATAATTTGAGAATTTACCCGTGAACTAGCTATGAAATCAGGTAGAAATCGTATATTAATGATCCTTAGGCTATGGGTGCGTGTTTCCTTCGAGAATTTTTGGAATCCGAGCATGTGGGCCTGGGGTTGGATTTTAGAATTTCTTCAAGAATGGGAAATTTACTACATGAGTAGGTGAATTTCCATATTTTGAGCATATATTAATGAATTTGTATAACATTTGGCTAGTTTCGAGTCCTCGGGTGTAGAGTTCGGAGTTTCGGGCGCGTTCTTGGTCCGGGGAGTAGGTTCGACACGAGGTGAGTCTCCTTTGTAACCTTGTAAGGGGGAATTTTCCCCATAGGTGATTATAAATAATTGTATGTACGCACGAAGTGACGAGTGTCCGTGCGTAACTACTACTATGTTATGTTGGGTAGTTCTAGGAGTCACGAGCATGCTTATATGTGCCTTACATGTATTCCTAAACGTATTTTGAATTGCGTATTATCCTTTATTTGGCATGAGAATATTAGGAAGTCGTGTTCCATGATATATTGCTTAGTTTCTTGCCTTAAAGAATAATCTCTCATAATTCCCTAAAAATTGATAATTTTATGTATGTATGCGGCACCGCGGTACATGTATGATTCTTGAGCGGGATAGCCTTACTATTATGTCAACCGCGTCGCATGTTCGATTCGCGAGCGGGGTAATAGATGCATCTATGGTTCGAGCCATTCAACCCTCGGCAGTGCACATTTATTTTTCGCGATGTTTCGGCCATACGTGTCCGGCCTATTGTGTGCTGTATGATTCACTGGGAATTTGTTGTAATTATACAAGCTGGTTCATGTTAATAAGGGAATTTAGTACATTATGTGTTAGTGAATTTTGACATGCAAAGGTAAATACAACTATACTTGATGATATATCTCCTTGT
This sequence comes from Nicotiana paniculata, assembly GCA_005239505.1. Lineage (NCBI taxonomy): Eukaryota > Viridiplantae > Streptophyta > Magnoliopsida > Solanales > Solanaceae > Nicotiana > Nicotiana paniculata. Next base: position 21,072 of record MDKI01207761.1, read on the forward strand.
GATTTCTACGACTGTTATACCTGTCTAGTTCCTATTAACTCATGTTATTTAGAAATGTTGACCCTGGTAAGTATCACATCTACCTCTCGTCACTACCTCTTCGAGGTTAGGCGGGATACTCACTGGGTACATATTTTTTTATGTACTCTGTGATGAACCAAAAGGTCATCTTGTGTAAATGTAGCAAAAACTGTGTTCCGAGACCCCGAAACCCTCCGTTAATCTCACCTCGATGTGCATGCGTAGCCCGAGCGCATAGCCGGGAAGTCCTTATGTGAAAATATGTTGAACAATTGAATGTATGATAATTAATGGAATAAAGTTGACTTTGGTCAACATTTTTGGTAAACACACCTGGACCCGTGATTTGACGGTCCCGGAGGGTCTGTAGGAAAATATGGGACCTTGGCGTATGCTCGGAATCGAATTCCGAGGTCCCAAGTCCAAGAAATGAATTTTTAAGGAAAATTGTTTTCTGAAAATAAGAAAGACTTTTGAAAATGAACTTTGATGTGAAATCTGTGTTACCGAGCCCGTATATTGGTTCCGGAGCCTGGAACAGGCTCAATATGTGTTATCTGTAAAATTTGGAAGAAACGGATTGGGTTTGACATGTTTCAGATCAAAATCGGAGAAATTAGAAGTTTATGAAGTTTGAGAAAATTCTATAGTTTTTTTGAGCTTAATTCATTGTTTTTGATGTTATTTTAGTGGTTTAACTACTCAAATAAGTTCGTAGCATGATTTCAAATTCGTGTGTATATTTGGTTTTGAGCCCCGAGGGCTCGGGTGAGTTCCCGGTAGGTGTCGGGGTGCTAAACTTAGGAAATTTCTAGTGTTTTTGGGCTGTTCTGGTGTTCTGTGATTTTCTCTCTGCGATCGCGGTGTGATTCACATGATCGCGATGTTCATATGGATGGGGGTTGGGAAATTACCCTAAGCGAACATAGGGCCTTGGACGCAATCGCAGAGCTTGGGGGTAGTGCTCTACGCGATCGCGAGGGGCCTCACGCGATCGTATAGCGTTAAAGGGATCTGGGGGCAGGGCAACGTGTTTCTCTACGCGAACGTGATCGCTTGGTCACGATCGCGATGGTCAGTGTCCAGTACTCCCGCGATCACAGTCCCTTGTTCGCAATCGCATAAATCTAAAACCCAGTACTCTCCACGATCGCAACTCCCTTTCCACGATCGCATAGAGTAAATTTTCCTAGTGGTTTTAAAGCCTTAAAAATAGAATGCTATTTCGGGATTCTTCATATTTTCACCCTCTCCTTATTCTCCAAGCTCCATAGCCGAGTTCCAAGCTACTCTTCCTCCATAACCACTTAGGTAAGTGATCTTAACTCTAGTTTCTTCCATTTTCCTTCATCAATCATTATAATCTAGGCCTAAAAACATGAAATCAAGGGTAGAAATTGGGGGTTTTGGGTAGAGTTAGGGATTTTGGAAATTTTGGGAATTCAACCTCATTTTGGGGTCGGATTTCAAAGCAAATTGTATATTCGGGTTCATGGGGGAATGGGTGATTGGGTTTTTGTCCGAACCTCAAGTATGGACCAAGCGGGCCCGGGGTCGAATTTTGGAATTTTTGGAATAATTATGGAAAATGTATAATTAGGCTTTGGGATTGAGTTATTGAATTATTATGGATGTTATTAAGTCAATTATGTTTAGATATTATCGTTTTGGAGTCAGATTCAAGAGGAAAGACCGTGATTGAGGCGTGACTTGCATTCTTGGAGCCGAGGTAAGTGTTTGGCCTAACCTTAGCTTGAGGGAAAAGGTATAGAGTCCTATTTGCTATGTGTAATTCATGTCCAATGTATAGGTGAGGTGACGGGTACCTATATGTTGTGGTCAAGCATGTCCGTGAGTCGATTTTAATGAGTTGTTTAATGTTCTTTGATATTCTCCGTGTTGTGAATTATTGGGAACCTTGAAAGTGGTACCTTGAGGTTATTTCATGACGTAGAAAAATTATTGATTATGTGTTCGGTCAAGGATTTTACTGTTGGCATTATAACTCTGAGTGAGATTGGTTATAGTTGAGTCCCTTGCCGGGACAGTATAATTTTGTTGATTATTTCTGAACATTTGAAATGTCGTATTGTTAAGCTTTCATATCAATTGTTGCTTTTACACTCATCATGCACGAGGGAATATTCCATGCCGATTGATTACTATTTATGCACAAAGGAACATTCCGCCGATTGATTATATTTATGCACGAAGGAACATTCCGTGCCGATTGATTATTATTTATGTGCGAGGGGACATTCCGTGCCGTGTTTATGATTATTATGCACGAGGGGACATTCTGTGCCTTGTTGATGATATATATATGCACGAGGGGACATTCTGTGCCGTGATTGTGATGTTTTATGCACGAGGGGACATTCCGTTCCATTTTCATGTTGTTTATGCACGAGGGGACATTCCGTGCCATATTTTATATTGTTATGCACGAGGGGACATGTCGTGCCGTTTATTTTCACTGTTTAATTCGTGTTTTCAATCCCCGTTATTATTTTCGGATATTTTAGACTGTTGTTTCATTTTCGTCATTTCAGTATTTGCTATCTCTTATCCCTAGCATGTTCTTCCCCGTAATTGTATTCTTGTTTATTTTCTGCTATCCTATATAACTGCACAGGTACAATTTGTTGTCGTGTCCTAGCCTCGTCACTACTTCGTCGAAGTTAGGCTAGGCACTTAGTCAGTACATGGGGTCGGTTGTACTGATGCTACACCTGCATTTCTTTATGTTGTGCAGATTACGCAGCCGGACCCAGTGGACATCGCTAATGGGAGTGTCCTTCAGTCCATCCCAAACGACACCGAGGTAGTTCCGCATGGCGTTCGTGGATCTTGGTGTCCCTGTCTATCTTTCATCCTGTCTTTTATGTGTTTTCCAGACGATACATCATTTTATTTTCAAACTGTTGTTTTTAGTCAAATCTTAGACTAGTTTGTGAGGTTGTGACTCCACTTCTGGGTTGTACTTAAAGGGGATTTTTGCGTTATTAGCTATTGTTATTTAGAATTATGTTAATTCTTCCACACTTTATTTCAGTTATATAGTTAGTGTTTGTTATTTTCACTTGCTAATAAATCAATACAGTTGACACGTTGGCTTGCCTAGCGGGTGCAACATTAGGTGCCATCACGGCCTGAAGGTGGGATTTCGAGTCGTGACATACTCATGCTGCACTTATGTACTTAATTGTATAGGTTCTGAGGCTGGTGCATCTGGTTATCAGACCGGATGTCGATTTTGATCTCAGTTGGACCCGACTTCACGGTGAGTTGCTTCTCCTGACGATCCTCGGCGGCACCTTGGAGTTTTTTTTGCTTATTTCTCGTCTATTCCTTTCAGACACTGGGATTGTATATTATGTTTTGTATATTCTGTTAGTATTCCCGTAGGACTTGTGACACTAGTTCCTGGCACACACGTAGTTTTTATTTTGGTTTACGGTCTGTATATATACATATTGGCTTATTCCTCATCATGACTGTTTCGATTAAAACTGGCTAATTATCCTTGTCAAATCATGTTTTTTTAAATTTTAAACACTGAGTACATTTTAAAGTGTTAAGCTAATAAGAAGGAACCTTTAGTAAATTAAGAGTCGGCTTGCCTGATCCCGTCGTTGGGCGCCATCACGACCTCAGTTAGGATTTTGGGTCGTGACACTTGATATACTTATAAAGCAAATAGTCATTCATGTTTTCACATTTGTAACATGCATTTTGTAGTTCGCTGGAGATTGTGATTGAATATTATCTTGTAGTTGACCATGTTTGTACATGGACCTGTAATTATAGTAAAGCTATTCTTATCTTTTCTACAATATTTAAGTCTACATAAAGGTTGAGTGGGTTGACATTGTTTTATGATATATATATATATATATATAGGGAAATTTCCATTCCTATACCACATAGGAAACTATATTACGAAAAATGTTCATAGTTTGCAAATTACACACATATATATATATAGGGAAATTTTCATTCCTATACCACATGGGAAACTATATTACGAAAAATGTTCATAGATTTCAAATTACCCGCCACGCTAACAGAATTTCTACAAAATATAAATAATTCATTAAAAACAGAATATTGTTAGTTGTACACTTCCTTATATAGGCGCGCGAATATTGGGGTATTAAGGATTCTTCCAGATTTTTCCAAACGCAAATCACACTGCTTTAATTTTTTGCCGTTTCTCTTCAAATTTTATGACTCTGTTTTTGCGATACACTATGTTTCACCATTTTTTTCTGATTTCACAAATCAAAAGCGACTAATTAGCTACAATTATTCTGTAACAAAACGCAATTATGTCGAAAATCTCAATTATGCTTCAACTGAATGGGAATTGGGACAACTATGGGAGATATAGAGAATTTCAGGTCGATGGAATTGTAGTCGGTGAGGATGCGAGTTATAGCCTATTGAATTCTACAATAGCAGAGCATCTAATGATCGATACATCCGAAAAAATAATAGAAATACAATACATTGTCAATGAGCATTGTCCTCAAATGGAAATTAGAAACATTGTGGGTGTAATGTATAAATGGAGATGAAAAAGAAAAACAAAAGCTTAGGATCATATCCGCTATGTATAACAGTTCGCGATTTCAATTTGGAATTGAGTATCACCAGTGCAAACACAGTTGCAGGTTTGTGCTGTTATGTGGGGATCAAATTTTGGTTGTATATTACTGTCCTACAATTTATCTACAATATGTCTACAAATAAGCTACATGTCAAAGTCTCTATATATATCAGTATTGATTTTCAAAAATATCTACAATATTTCTACAATTATTCTATAACAAAACTACATATCATTTGAATCTCAATATTAAATACAAGATTTCAATATTTCTATAAATTATCTATAAAATATCTACAAAAAATGTTCATAACAGTATTTAGCTTTATTTTCTTGCAGGTTCATTTGGAACACTAAAGTTAATTGATATGCCAACATCTCCAGCGATAGAGCAATATGAAAGTATAATAGTAACAGAAAGTACACCAAGTGTTATTGAAGTAGGACAAGTATACCAAGACAAGCAAATAATTGCAAGTGCAATGAAGTACTATTCTGTCATGCACAAGTTCCAATTTAGGGTGAAAAGATCTAGTGCCAGAAGGTATGAACATATGAATGGTCGAAAATCATTTTTTTTGTAGTTTATTTGTAGATTTTTACTTCTGCAGTCTTTTCTTGTGACAATGTTTATCAATATTGTAGATAGTTTATAGTTATTTTGTATATAAATTGTTTAATATAATCTTTTATGATACAACAGTTATTTTTAATCCACATTTTTATACTAGTTTTTAAATTGTTTTTATTTTGTAGCTACTGGCTGATATGTGTTGGTGAAAATTGTACATGGCACTTCAAGGAAACTAGCATAAATGATTCTGCAATGTTCAAGGTAAGAAAATTCAACAGCTTTCACACATGCTCTTTGATGGAAAATACATTCATACAACGCAAAGCTACTGCCATGGTAGTTGGTAGCATGGTTATTCCAAAATATGCTGATCCTAAGACAATTTACACACCAAAAGACATACAAACTGATATGTTGTCTGAATAGGACGTGAACTTAACATACATGCAAGCTTGGAGAGCAAAGGAAAAGGCTGTGGAGTTTTTGAGATGTCATCCTGCTGATTCCTACAACAAATTTCCTAGTTATTTGTATATTCTAGAGAAGACTTATCCGGGGTTTGTAGTTAAATTGAAGAAGTCCGGCGATGACTGATTCTTGTATGCATTTGTTGCGATTTGTACGTCAATCAGTGGTTGGGAATATTGTAGGCCAGTTGTAGTAGTTGATGGGACCTTCTTAAAGTCAGCATATAGGGGAATAATGCTAACAGCTAGTACAATGGATGCAACAGGTAAAATATAGATTTTTTGTAGATGTATTGTAGATATATTATCTAGTTATTCTTTTTTGTGTAGATAAGTTGTTAATTGCTTTTTTTCACATAATGTAGGTACCATATTACCATTGGCATATGATGTTGTTGATTCAGAAAATGACGCATTATGGAAGTGGTTTTTTGAGCAATTCAAACATGCATATTGTGAAAAACGAAATATGTGTGTTGTTTTTGATCGGAATGAGAGTATCTTGAAGGAAACACCTATTGTATATCCCGCATGCCACATTATTCTTTCATGTGGCATATTTGGACAAATATAAGGGCAAAGTTCAAGAAGGATCATCTAAAGTTAAGCGAATTGTACTTTGCCACGGCACGATCATACACGCTTGATGAGTTTAATGAAAGGATGTCAAAGATTGAAGAGATTGACCCGCATGTTAAATCATACTTATACGATATTGGCTATCATAGATGGTCTCGAGTACATGCTACGGTGAACAGAACTTGGACTATGACATCAAACATTGCAGACTAGTTGAATGCGGTAACAAAAGATGCAAGAGAGCTGTCGATAGTAGAACTATTAGAGTATATGAGGACTCTTCTTGAACGTTGGACTAATGAAAAGTTATTGAAAGCAAATGGTACCTTCACATAACTTGGGAAAAAATTCAACAAAGAATTGGAGGACAACAGAACATTTTCGCAGAAGCTTAGAGTAAGATCTGACAATTTATTGCATCAAAATAAAATATTAAAATACAATGTAGATAATTTGTAGATAAATTGTAGATATATTGTATTCTAATTGTAGATGATTTATTTTCTGTTTGTAATGTAATTGCAGGTGAGGTCTTCAACAAATCATATCCATACAATGATAGATAGTGTGAAGTGCTATATTGTTTGTCTTGAAAACAAGAGATGCAGTTGTGGGAAATTCCAGCTTGATGAACTTCCTTGTGTGCATGCTTTGGCTGCTTTAAGGCACAGAATGAGTCTTATGAAAACTATTGTTCGCCTTATTACACAAAGGAGAGCCTATTGCGTACTTATGAAATACCAGTAAATCCCCTGCCTGGTGAAACCAAATGGAATGTGCCACAACATATAACTGAAGAATTTGTAAATCCACCTTCAGCTGGGAAAAGACAGCCAGGAAGACCTCAAAAATAAAGATACAAAACATATGATGAAGTAAATTCAAAGAAGTACAAGGTTTCATGTGGCAACTACGGAGTAGAAGGGAATAACAAAAGATCTTGCAAGAACGCTCCCAAAAAGAAATAAAATTTTATGTAGTAAACAGAATTTTTCATAAAAATTGTTGATGAGTTCGGTAGAATAGACTTTTGATGCATAATAGTTGAGGTGTTTTCAACTCTTAATGTAGTATCATTTTTCTGTATTGAGTTAATACTTTTATAGCTTGATTGGTTTATGAATGATTTCTATATATATAATCTATAACTTCTTTACTATCTCTAGCATCCTTTAAATAGTTGTTAATGGTTTTTTACAATTTATCTACAAAAAAACTACAAAATAAATACATCTCGGGAGTTGACAGAATAACCAGATTATAATTTAGTTGGAAAGGAGTTATATGCTAAAATAATGTAGATCAAGTATTGTTTACATTCAAAAAATGAAAATAAAATCAATAGAATGTATTGTTAATGATTTTTACAATTTATCTACAAAAAACTACAAAAAACTACAAAATAACTACATAATTTGGAGTTGATAGAATAACTAGATAATAATTCAGTTGGAAAGGATTTATATGCTAAAATAATATAGATCAAGTACTGTTTACATTCAACAAGTGAATATAAAACCAACATAATGTATTGTTAATGATTTTTACAATTTATCTATAGAAAAACTAAAAACAGATCTACAAAATAACTACATAATCTGGAGTTGACAGAATAACTAGATAATAATTCAGTTGGAAAAGATTTATATGATAAAATAATGTTGATCAAGTACTGTTTACATTCAACAAGTGAATACAAAATCAACAGAATGTTTCCATTTGAACTACTATACTGGATAAGAAAAAAAACAAAGGCTAAAATAATTGTAGCGCAAGTCTGCTACAATTAAAACACAACAATATTATTCATAAACTTGTCTACCATCTTTCTACAAAAATAGCAGCAACTAAACAATTTTAATACATGTTTCAGACAAAACATTGCAACTAATTCTTCTTCCTCTGGACTCGTGTTTTCTCATTCACAGCCGGTGCACCTTTTTCTCCTTGCCAATCTGCCTTTCACCTCACTTTCACTAATTACACCATACTCTTGCTTCTTTCTAGCGTAGTCCCACAATAGCGCTCCATAGCATCTACGGTGTTGATCAATATCAGAAATGTCTTCCGCAGGAACTGATAGGTCTCAAATGCTGGCATACTCTACAAAGGCAGCAACATAGACACCACAGTTGCTGCAAAAAAAAAGGTGTCAATATTTACCAAACAATGAACAAAAAAAATGTTAAATAGATAGAAAGAAAGAAGAATTTTGTTACAGTGATCCTTCTTTTTTCTGTGGTATCTCTCTGACTATTCACCAAATGTCAAGAGGGTCGGTAACAACTTTCTCAATGTATGCCTTTGTATTCTTGAAGTTGATGTCCTTACGTTTGCCATAAAAACCGGTGCATGACAAGTACAGAGGGATAATAACAGAAAACTTGTCGACACAAGATTCAACTATAAGGTGATTGCGTGAAGAGATCATAGAATCATACGCATAAAGTACCCTATCTGCAATGTCAAAAACAACCAAAACCCAGTGAAATTTTTCTACAATGTTGACGGGCATGATCACATAATCAACTTGATCCCATGCAACATTTGCGAGTAATCTATACCCTAATATGTATTCTGCTACGACGTCCTGGGTTTTGACAACATCAAACTTCTTTTCTTGAGGAGAATTGTGGAACTTATCATGAATTTGTTCAATCCTAGTCTTGAATATGCAATCAATGGTAGTAAACCTTATCTTGTTGTGGGGGCCATACTTTCCTCTTTTCCTCAAGTAATACATTATAACATCAATGTGCTGCAACAAAACATATTGCATTTATTCTATTGATTATTACAATTATCTACAAAATAACTTCAATTACATTTGTTTTAAATCAGTATTATAGATTATCTACAGAATATCCACAGAAAAACTACAATTTCATCTGTGTTTCATCATGATTACAAAGTATCTACAATATATATACAAAATATGTACAATTCTATGTGTTATTATACATTCATTAACATTATCTACAACACATCTACAATATACCTACAATTCAGATTGTTACTAAGCATTTATGCAGAATATCTCTAATATATCTACCCAATAACTACATATACTGGAGATGGTACTATAACAGTGTTGTAGATACAAAAAAAAATCAACAAAATAACTAGATATTCTGAGTAAGAGTTTACCGAGTCACTGAGGACTTGTACGGGGTGTGCCAAAGTATGGACCACTCCTTTTTGTCAACCTTTTCCACTCCAAGATCAAACCATGGCTTAGTTTGGTTGTCCTTTATAGAATACGGAGCCTTCCTCCCATTTAAACAAATAGAAATTAAAATAATATTGTTGAATGAAGTGGATATGTAAAAGATGAATACAGGAATCAAAGCGTCAAATTGTGTAAACTAACCTCTTTGAACCTGTGTCGGTACCTTGGTATAACCACTTGTTGAATTGATCCAACAACTCAGGATCGACATCTTGACCAATAACACTAGTAATTGGGTGCTTCAGGTGAAAAATTTGAGGTCCAACCAAGGTGCTGCCACCAGAACTGTATAAAGGGAGAAATGGTGATCGGGCATGCTTTCCAGGCTGCCTTGTTCTACCTTGATGGACAGGTGTTGTTTCATCTTGGTTAGGCTCTTCGAACTTAACCAACTGGGAGAAGTTATCGGGCAACTCAAAATCATCAAGTGTAACCTTCTTCTTCTCACCTCTAGAGTCTTCTGAATCACCTATATTCACATATGCTGCTTCTTCACCTACATTGACATCTTCTTCATTCTGATGTTCTCTTTGAACTGTTACTAGACTCCGTGAATTGGATATTGTGCATGCATATCTTCTCTCACTGTTACATTTTGTATATCTAGCTTAATAGAATGGTAAAAACATTGAAACAGAAAGCAAAAAGCTCTTAATACAATTTCATACCTGCATTTTCGTCATCAACTGCACCTTCAAAATAGGAATATAAATCAACACGTTCTTGAAGATTCTTATTAATTTCCAGCTCATTCACATGGTCTATTTTTTCATTAAAGATTTTGAATTATAATGGATA
>ML304428.1:0-53539 GCA_005239505.1 Nicotiana paniculata
TGAAAATGAACCTCAAACTTTTAAAGCAGCTATGTCGTCTTCTGATTCGGCGTTTTGGAAAGAAGCAGTCAATAGTGAGATTCAATAAATTTTGGATAACCATACATGGGAATTTGTTGATCTTCCTCCTGGAAATAAGCCTTTAGGTTCAAAATGGATCTTTAAACAAAAAATGAAAGCTGATGGCACTATTGACAAATATAAGGCAAGACTTGTTGTCAAAGGTTATAGACAAAAGGAAGGCCTTGATTACTTTGACACTTACTCGCCAGTAATTAGGATAACATCTATTAGGATGTTAGTGGCATTAGCGGCCGTGTATGGTCTTGAAATTCATCAAATGGATGTTAAAACAGCTTTCTTAAATGGAGAATTGGAGGAAGAAATTCACATGGAACAAACTGAGGGTTTTGTAGTTCCTGGTAAAGAAAAAAAAGTGTGCAAACTTGTTAAGTCGCTTTATGGACTTAAAAAAGCACCCAAACAATGGCATGCCAAATTTGATCAAACAATGTTGGCAAGTGGGTTTAAAATCAACGAGTGCGACAAATGTGTTTACATTAAAAATACTCCGGGTCATGAAGTCATTGTTTGTTTATATGTTGATGACATGTTGATAACGAGCAAAATCATGTCAGATATAAATGCTACAAAGCGCATGTTGGCTAGCAAATTCGATATGAAAAACTTAGGAGTTGTTGATGTGATCTTAGGAATCAGAATTCACAAGACTCCACAAGGTCTAGCATTATCACAGTCTCACTACATTGAAAAGGTACTTGACAAGTTCAAGTATTTGGATTTCAAAATTGCCAAGACTCCAATTGACGTGAGTTATGCACTTCAAAAGAATGAAGGTGAAAGTGACTCACAACTGGACTATGCAAGAGTATTGGGAAGTTTGATGTATATAATGAATTGTATGCGACCAGATATAGCATGTGCTATTAGCAAACTGAGTCGATTTACAAGTAATCCCAATCAAATACATTGGATGGCAATGAAACGAGTTTTGGGGTATCTGAAGCATACCCAAAACTATGCTTTGCATTATAACAAATATCCCTCCGTGATAGAGGGATATAATGATGCAAATTGGATCACCGGATCATCTGAAGTTAAATCCACGAGTGGATACGTTTTCACAATTGAGGGTGGAGCAGTGTCTTGGAAATCATCCAAACAAACGTGCATCGCCCGTTCTATAATGGAATCTGAATTCATAGATTTAGATAAAGCCGGTGAAGAAGCTGAATGGCTCTGGAATTTCTTGGAAGATATTCCATTTTGGCCCAAACCTTTGGCACCTATTTGTATACATTGTGATAGTCAAGTGGCAATAGGGAGGGAAGGGAGCGTTATGTTATAACGAAAAATCTCGTCATATACGACGGAGACATAATATTGTTAGACAACTACTCTCTAGAGGTTTTATCACAATTGACTACGTAAAGTCAAGATATAACGTGTCGGATCCACTTACAAAAGGCCTATCTAGAGAGACAGTTGAAATATCATCAAAGGGAATGGGGTTAAGGCCTAGGACAAGTCATCATGGTGGTAACTCTACCTAACAGACTGGAGATCCCAAGAGCTAAGTTCAAACAGATCAAACAAAGTCAGGAATGACGGTTCAACATTGTCAAATAACTCAACCTATTCTCGTGATGAAGACAATGTTCAGAAATCAAGGTAAAGCATTAAGGCTTTTTGATGAGTCAATAAAGCTTAAAGCTTTTTAATGATTTGCTAAGTCTGGAAGGATATGACCAGATAGTGTGTCTTTAGGATTACACGTTTAGNAAACGAACACAACTGTGGGGACCATATATGGTTAAGGATTGATTGTATGACTTATGTTGTCTAGGTATACAACAAATCTCGATGGTTCAAAGATATCAAATCTACCGATTGACCGAGTATATTCGATATAAGTTCACTACGAAAAGTTCAAAGGGAAACCTACTTATCCAGATGCAATTAACTCTTGCATGTAAAACACACACATGTCCGTGCATTCTTTTATTTTATAGCCATTCCCCATTCATGTGGGGGATTGTTGGTCTTTAAGCTTAGTGTAGCTTAATTTTAAGCTTGGTGTATCTTAAAGAGAGTGAATGGAAAATGGTGGAAAAAGAAATGGAGGGAAGTGAAATTTTGAATTAGTGCACTTTGTCCCTCATTGGAAGAAGGAAAGAAAATCTATGTGTATATATAGAGAAGCTCTTCTTCTAGCTCTTAAAGAGTTGAGAAGAAGGCAAGCCTCGCGCCGTTGTCGTCGTCGTCGTCGTCGCTCGCTCGGCTTCGGCTTCGGATTCGGATTCGGTCAAAGATCGATTGATTAATCTTTTTGGACAAAGGTCCAGTCCGGTCCGTTTTTCTTTCCCGGATTATTTTAAATCCGTTTTCAATTTTCCCGCAATATTCACATTTGTTCCAACAGTTATGGCTGTTCTGAAAGGTTGGAAAACCTTTTCAGAAACAGTACGAAATTGGCTATAAATATGCCTTGAATCCCAGAATTTTTACTTACTAAATTTTCTGATCTTCTTCTTCTTCTTCTGCACAAAATATTCTAGTGTGTTTTACGACAATCGAGTGGTTCGCCGAGCACCAGAGTTTTTGGTACCGATACGCTGGTGAGTTAAATAGTTCTATCCTGGGAGGATATTCTAAAATCTCGGGTACTTGAGGGGAATAATTTCCTTAAGGACACACTGTGTATTCAGTGGGCTCGGTTTATTCTTATACTATTTTCAGAAGAGAATTGACGTTCTAGTTCTACTAACTTTTCTGTTTCTGTATTTTCATAAAGTTTACTATTTTATTTATTTTACAGCAATGCAGATTAATAACACATACTAATTCCAAGTTTCATTATGACGCGACAACATAAATCATAAGATATAATTATAATCACAAATACAGCCGAAAGCTTTACAGCTACAAAACGGAAATCTCTAAGTATGACATAGCCTAAAATCAACCACAACATACAATAACAAAGTGAAGAAGCATTTAAAATAGATTTGGAGTACAAATGTTCAAGGGGCATAGCCCGAAATAAAAACATAAAAATAGATAGAATAAAGCCGCTCCAAGGAGCAAGTGCGGCCGGCTAAAGAAGCAACGAATTAAGTCATTGATATCTCGTATTACCTTTAGTAGTTGGATATGCATAGAGCAGTAAATAGTGTGCCCAAAAAGGACCTATGTACGGGGTGAAAATAGTTGGTGGCAGTTGGACAAACGATGAAGTGACACGTGAGACTAAACACAGGTGGGAAGTTAGTAAATAGCTAGCACCCGTATGTGACCGGTGCTGGATGAATCCCGAAGGCAGAGTAGCCAACAATAAATATTTAAAGAATTGATATCGGATAGCATTCATTGAGTAACTGTTACAAAGAATATCAGCATATATAGACAACCGTTATGCAACCATCAATGACAATTTATTCTCATTCAATAGGAGCTTGATTTGGGGATCTTGTCTCCCTAAATAAAGCTATAAATAGGAGAATTAATATCATTTGTAGACAAGAAACTTTTTGTATACAAAAGTCAGCTCTCATCTTATAACATTATTCTTTGTCTTTACTCTTGAATATTATTCTCACTTCTGTTATCAGAGAAGCTAAGTTCATAGTTAGGCTTGTATTTTCGTTAAATTTATTTCATAATCTTACTTTTGTTTTTGCTTATTTCATATTTCTTGATCAAATTAATTCACGTGTCTATAAATCACGTTACAAATTCAACAGTATTGTTTTACGTGTAAACAGTTTGGCGCCCACTGTGGAGCATAGACAATTGTGTAATTGCTTTGATAAATGTATTCATTACTAATAAAATTTTGATTCTTTTCTTAGCAAAGAAAAATCATATGTGGTAGTTAACAATGGAAACAATGTCTACAATTTTTGAGAACACAATGCACATGAAGATATGTTCCAACGTGACGATTCAACCAGCAAAACTCGTAACAAAGGAGAAGAAACTCCAGTTCGCGAAGGTATGAATCTTCAACATATGGGGATTCCAACTCCTGATGATGAACACGTTGTTGAACCGGTCAGAATTTTGAGAGATCAACAAAGCCCTATTATGGATCACCTCTCAAGACAAGATCGGGTGATGACGGAGACGAAACAGGCGTTATCGGATGCTTTCAATAATGCTAATAGAAGAGCTATGATTCCTTCTAGTGTTCCTGCAAATCAAACAGCTCAAAGATAAGGAAATGACACTCTAAGGGAAGAGTTCGCTTTTAACGAGGCAGGTGGTATCGGTAGCGGATCTGGGAACAACAACATGACCCGTTTAAAGTTGAGCTCATAAGATTCATGAGGAAATGAATGAAAGCATGGACCAAATGCAAAGGAATTTCATGATCAGATGGATTAGATCAGAGGTCATCTAGAAGTCATTTTCAACCTTACGAGAGGGCTAATGGGCATGGAAATAAAGGTTTTCGGTCTTCAGATAGGTTCACTTCCGATAGAAGGGCGGATTGTAATCGAAGTAGCAGATCATTGCAGGAGAAAGAGATATCGGGGTCACGAGATTCAACATATCCTAGACTATCCGACTACAATTTTAACATCAGCTTGGTAGAATATGTGTTGGCTATGAGGAATATTAAAGAAGTTAAGTTCCCAAATCCAATCCGATCGGATCCTAGCCAACAAAATCCTAATCTATGGTGTGAATTCTATGGAACTCACAGCCATAGGAGTAGGGACTGTCAGCATCTTCATGAAGAGGCAGCAACGTTATTGAAGAATGGTCACCTCAGAGAGTTTTTAAGTGACCGCACAAAGAGCAACTATGGGAGAAACCGGGATATTGCAGAACCATCAAAATCGGTTGCAGGGTCACCTTGGATGATGATAAACATGATCTTTGGAGGAAACGAAGTAAATGGGGTGGCGTTTTCAGATGCAAAGAAGATAAAGATATCGATGACTCATGGCAAGAGGATCCAAGAGATTTTAAGATGACATCATATTCACAGAAGAAGATGATGATGGACTCCTTTTACCGCACAACTGTCACGACCCAAATACCTAACCCGCCGTGATGGCGCCTATCGAAGAATTAGGCAAGCTGACATTCTGAATATGCTTTCAATATATGACAGAAATGAGTTTACATAAAAACGGGGTAAAAACCCAAAACACAAGTGCGAAATAATAGCCCGACATCGGGGTGTCACTAAGTTATAAGCATCTAACAACCAATCTAGAAACAGAGTCTTCTACAGTCTGTGCCAAATGCCAATGCAAGAGAGAAAAAAGAATAAGAAAGGAGAAACAAGGACTATGGACACCAACAACTACCTCGTAAGTCTCTGATAATCAGCTTGCACACGAACTCAGCGACCGCCGGAACCGTACACACCTGGATCTGCACATGAAGTGCAGGGTGTAGCATGAGTACAACTAACTCAGCAAGTAACAAAATTATATAAGGAACTGAGAAGTAGTGGCGAGCTATGAAGACACAGTTCATTTCAGAAGTTTTCAGTAAAGAGTGAACATGCTTTCAAATCTGGCAGTTTAAGTCAAATCAGTTCGAGCTCAAGTGAACCAGATATAAATCTTCTATAAATTTCACAACAATAGATAACAACTAAGTGCAACAATAATTAAAAGCAAGTACAACCTTTCAAGGCAACAATCATTCAATAGCTCATACACTCGGCTCTCAGCCGTCAATACTAACTCGCAATAGGTACATGCGCTCATTTGGGGTGTACAGACTCCGGAGGGGCTCCTTCAGCCCAAGCGCTATATCGTTGCGGCGTGAAGCCCGATCCAATCTCGTTGCGACGTGCAACCCGGTCCATAATATATATAAGTAGACCTAAGGCTTGTTGCGGCATGCAACCTGATCCATATACATAAATATATATATATAGCCCGAAGGCTTGTTGCAGCGTGCAACCCGATCCATATATATAAATATAACCATAAGGCTTGTTGCGGCATGCAAACCGATCCATATACCTCACATAGCTCACAGCTCGTCACTCAGGCCCTATCTCATTCACTAACATCTCCTGTCTCTCGAGCTCACAAAATATCATAATAATCAGCCCAAACAGAGAATACAACAAGTATTAACAAGAAATGAGAGGGAACGGAGATATGACACACAAGTAAGACTCTGACTGAGTGCAAGACAACAATTAGCAGTCAATTCAACAAGTATACGACCGTTGCTGGTCCCAACAGTGATATTATATGGCCTAAGCGTTTCTAACATGAATGGCAGTCAATTGCTCAAAGACAAGGAAAAACAGGTAATAACAATGGGCTATTCGACTTTACAGTCTCACGAGATGGACCAAGTCTCAATCCCTCATGGTGCACGCTCACGTGCGTGTCACCTAGCATGTGAGTCACCTCCAAATATTTATATCATACAATTCTCGGGGTTTCATACCCTCAAAACCAGATTTAAGATTGTTACTTACCTCAACCGCGCAGAAATCCTACTCTGAAATGCCCTTGCCTCTCGAATCAGCCTCCAAATGCCCTGAATCTAGCCACAAACAGTACGAGATAATCAATATAGGCTAAAAGTATCAATTCACCAGAAAACTACTAACATATAGGCTAAAAGGATCAATTCACCAGAAAACTACTAACATATAGCCCAAAATCCGAAATCGGCCCAACCCGGTCCCCCAGGACCACGTCTCGAAACCCGACGAAAGTCACAAAACTCGAAGGCCCATTCACTCATGAGTCTAACCATACCAAATTTATCAAAATTCGACCTCATTTTCCCCTCCAAAACCCCAAAATTCATTCTCCAATTCTCAAGCCCTAATCTCCCAAATCTCAACTCAAAAACTCACCAACTAGGTGTAAAATCAATGAAAAACACCATTATTAAAGATAAATAGGCACAAGGAACTTACGTCAGTGATTAATTCGAAATCCTTCTCAAAATCCTCAAAATTCGAGCTCAAAAATGATGCAAATGGTGAAAACAATTCTTCTATTTATAGGTTTTGCCCAGACTTTTCGCACCTGCGGCTCAATATGTGCATCTGCGGAGCCGCATCTGCGAACAAAGCTTCTCTTTTGTGGAAACCCCACTTAAACACTGCCTCCGCTTCTGTGATCAAGTGACCACATATGCGCTCTTCATAGGTGAGGGATTCACATCGCACCTGCGGTCCAAAAATGCTCATGCGCCTCGAAATCCGTTAATGCAGCCACCGCATGTACGGGAATGCCATTGCACATGCGCCCTCTACCCAAATATTCCATGGCCGCACCTGTGATCCTTGCCTCGCTTCTTCGGGCTCACACCTGATATCCTTACCTCGCTTCTGCGGGCTCGCACCTGCGGTTCCCACTTCACAGGTGTGGTTACACCAGTAGCAGAAGCACTTCAGCTGCAATTCCTCAACTCAAATCAAGCCGTCAACCACCAGAAATCACCTCGAAGCCCTCAGAACCTCAACCAAACATACCAACAGGTCCTATAGCCCGATACGAACTTATCCGAACATTCGAATAACTCAAAACACCAAATTACACCTGGATTCAAGCCTAAAGAACTTCTAAACTTTCAAATTCCACAAACGACGTCGAAACCTACCAAACCATGTCCGATTGAACTCAAATTTTACACACAAGTCAAAAATTACACCATGAACCAACTCCAACTTCCGAAAATCCAATCCGACCCCGATATCAAAATTTTCACTACCGGCCAAAATCGCCAAAATTTCAACTTTCGCCAATTCAAGTCTAATTTTACTACGAACCTCCAAATCACATTTCGGACGCGCTCCTAAGTAAAAAATCACCTAACGGAGATAACGGAACCATTAAAATTCAAATCCAAGGTCATTTACACACAAGTCAATATCCAATCAACTTTTTCAACTTAAGCTTCCAATTAAGAGACTAAGTGTCTCAATTCACTTCAAAATTACTCCGGACCCGAACCAACCAACCCGGTAAGACATAATACAGTTGTAAAGCACAAAAGAAGCAGAAATGGGGGAAACAGGGATATAACTCTCGAAACAAACGGCCGGGTCATTACAACAACGATGCTTTGGTAATTTCTCTTAATGTTTTAGATGTTAAAATTAAACGTGTGTTGGTTGATACAGGAAGTTCAGCCAACATCATACAATGGATAGTTTTGGAGCAAGAAAATCTGGCCAGAAACATAGTCTGACAATAAACCTTTTAGCCGGGTTCAACTTAACAAGTGTGACAACCCGAGAGAAATTTTGCTGCCCACACATGCTGAAGGAGTAACATAGACCACCTTATTCGAAGTGGTAGATGGCAACATGGGCTATAATTTAATACTTGAAAGGACATGGATACATAAAATAAAGGTTGTACCTTCAACATACCATCAATTGTTAAAATTTCCAACACCAGAAAGAATCAAACATATCAGAGGAGATCATTCGGCGGCAAGGGAGATGAACGCAATAATCATTTCCAGTAGAAAGGGAAACAATAGTAGCAAATAGCAATTATAGGAACCAGTTACTTGTTTCACCTCGATTGAACACGGGGAGTTATCCTGGAGTCAGGTACCGAGGTCCATTCAGGTACCAGAAGAGATGGATGCGACAAAATCAACCGCAAAAGAGCTTGAATGAGTGTCCTTATTCAAAAAGTTCTTGGAAATAAAATTCCACTTAGGAACGAGGTTGAGTCCCGAACTTAGGTTAAGAATTATGGATTTTCTAAAATCTAATATTGATTGTTTTGTATGGTTGCATTGTTTCCATTGGAAGTGGATGTCCACAAGTTGAGCTTGGGTCCTAACTTTTCTCCGGTAAGGCAGAAGAAATGATCTATAACAGAGGTCAAAAATGGTTTTTCAAGGAAGAGGTAACCCGATTACTCAATATAGGTTCAATTCGAGAAGTAAATTACCCCGATTGGCTTACTGACCTAGTGGTAGCACCTAAAAAGAATAATAAATTTAGAATGTGTGTAGATTATAAAGATCTAAATAAAGCATGCCCTAAAGACTCTTTCATGTTGTCAAACATTGATCAAATGATTGATGTTGCAGTTAGGAATGAGTTAGTGAGTTTTCTTGATGCTTATTTCAGGTATAATCAAGTTAGGATGGACCCGAAAAATCAAGGAAAAGTCTTTATTTATCACAAATTTTGGCACATACTGCTATAAGGTGATGCCTTTGGGGCTTAAAAATACCAGAGCCACTTATCAGAGGGTTGTTAATAAAATGTTTGAAAAACATATTGGTAAGACAATGGAGTTTATATTGACGACATGTTAGTTAAGTATCTTAGTGCAGGAGATCATCTGAAACATATCCAAGAGAAGTTTGACATTCTAAGAAAGTACAACATGAGTTCAACCCGGAGAAGTGCACCTTCAGAGTTGGTTCGATAAGTTCTTGGGGTTTCTGTTCTCTCAAAGAGGAATTGAAGTAAATACGATAAAATCAAAGCCATCGAGGATATCCCGAACCAATTAACAAGTGTGAAGGAAGTACAGAGGTTGACTGGTAAGTTGGTGGCTCTAACCAAGTTCATCTCGAGGTCTTCAGAGAATTTCCATCACTTCTTTTCACTTTTAAGAAAGAAGAACGATTTTGTATGGACTCCGGAATGCCAACATGCACTGAAAGAACTAAAACGGTACCTATCTAGATCTCCGTTGTTGTCAAAACTGGAAGAAGGTGAGCAACTGTTGATTTATCTGGCAGTATTAGAAGCAATGGTAAGTGTTGCTTTGGTTCGGGAAGAAGAAGGTATGAAATTTCCTATTTATTATGTTAGTAAAGTATAATCAGGAGCAGACACGATATCCGCACCTATAAGTTGGCCTTAGCTCTCGTAGTTGCCTCTCGAAAGCTTAGGCCTTATTTTTAATGTCATCATATAGCAGTTGTGACAACCTTTCCCTTGAGGATTGTCCTTCATAATCCTGAGTTGTTGGGTCGTTTGGCTAAATGGGCAGTCAAAGTTAGTGAATTCGACATTGAATACAAGCCCAAGACTGCAATCAAGTCACAATTCTTGCCGACTTCATGGCCTATTTTAGCCTGAGATAAGTGCCTTAGCTTCTAAAAGTTTAGTGTTGGTATCATGAACGATATCAAGAGTTTGGACCTTGTTTACAGATGGATCTTCCAACATAAAAGGATCCGGTCTCGGGGTAATATTAATCACTCCTTCGAGGGAACCCTGATACATGCCATTAGAACTATGCCATTAACTAACAATGAAGCCGAGTACGAGGCTTTGGTTGTAGGAATTGAACTAGCTTGGGGACTAGGTTCTGTGGTCATCGAAATAAAGTGCGACTCCCAGTTGGTTGTGAACCAAGTATACGGAATTTTTGACACCAAGGAGAAGCCCATGCAACAGTACTTGAACAAGGTTCATGTATTACTTTCCCGGTTCAAAGAGTGGTCAATCATCCACATTCCAAGGGAGGAAAATATGGAGGCAGACACATTAGCCAATTTGGGTTCGTCCACAAAAATAAAAGGACTTGATTCTGGTGCGGTAGTCCAATTGCTGCATTCAGTGTTGGATGTGGACAACTACTGTGAAGTTAATTCAACCAACTTAATAGGGGATTGGAGGAACGAGTTTATTCAATATCTAAATCATGGAATACCTGAAGCCCCAAAATCATCATGGGCACTACGAACTAAGGCAACTCATTATTGTATCGTTGATAGACAGTTATATAAGAGGTCGTTCCAAGGACTATTGGCTTGGTGTTTAGGGACGTCGGAGGTTGACTACGTGATGAGAGAAGTTCATGAAGGAGTATGTGAAAACCATTATGGTGCATACTCATTGGTTTTTGAGTTAGTCAGAGTTGGATACTATTGGATCTGAATGGATCAAGGCACAAAGATATTTTTACAAAAGTGAGATAAATGTCAATGCCATGCACAATTAGTGCATCAACCGGCGGAAATTTTACATTCGGTGGTATCACCATGGCCATTCATGAAATTGGGTATGAATATAGTCGGTCTCTTACCACAAGGACTCAGTAAGGTAAAATTTATTTTGGTTTTAACCAATTATTTTACTAAATGGGTTAAAGCATGTGCTTACCAAAAGATCGGAGAACGAGAAGTGATCGATTTTATATGGGATCATATCGTTTGCCGGTATGGAATACCAAAAGAAATTACTTGTAAGAACGGGCCACTGTTCATAGGTTTCAAAATCACAAAGTCTTTGGAAGGATTGGAGATTAAATGAATTACATATTTACTATATCACCCAAGTGCTAATGTACATGCGGAGTCAACCAACAAGGTACTCTAAAACCTTAAAGAAGTTAGAAGATGCAAAAGGCAAGTGGCCAGATGAGTTACCAGGTGTGTTGTGGGCATATCGGACCACGACGAAGTCGAGCATAGGTAAAACACCCTTATCACTTATATATGGTTCAGAGGCTTTAATCTCGATAGAAGTGGGGGAATTGACCTTAAGGTTTTTCTGAGCAAGCGAAGAGACAAACAATAAAGCTGGTTAAACTACATTTACTAGAAGAGCAACGAAATTTGGCATATGGGAGGATGGAGACACAAAAACGAAGGATGGAAAGGTATTATAATCACATAGAAAATCTACGATATTTCAAAGTTTGGGATTTGGTTCTGAGAAAGGTTGCTCAAAGTACTCTAGAAGTTTAACACAGGTGTGGTTGGGGCCAATATGGGAAGGACCTTACCAGGTTTCAGCTATAATCGGTAAAGGTTCAAATGAATTAGAAAATCAAGATGGAGGTAGATTTCCAAGAAATTGGAACATGACTCACCTCAAAAGGTATTATTGCTAAAGATCCTTGCTGGTACTGAAAGTATGTGCTGCACTTTTTTCCCATCGTCCAGTTTTTGTCCCAATTGTGTTTTTATGGAAAGGTTTTTAATGTCAACAATGTAAAGCATACTACGAAGGAAGGGTCATATGCAAATGCAAGACTCCCAATGTTCGAATTCTTATACTTAACATCCGAACACTGGGGTAAACTATTACATGTACACTACTAAAACTGTCACAAAGATCGAATAAAGTTAGAACCGGGATCAATGTCTTATCAGGACTAGGGAATGCATGATCAGTGAAATAAGTTGTAAAATTTAGCCACATGTATTGGAAACTTTATTTACTTAAGCAAATGAATGTTTATGTAAATGTACTTTTAAAGATATAGGAAATAAATTAAAGTATTTTTCTTTTTATATTATTTCTTGTCTGAGTGATAAGTTAATTACTTTATCGTTTGAAAGTTAGAGAAAGCTTCAAATGCTTGTGCTAGAATAAACAGGAGACGTCCTCTTCAAGAGCACCATAAACATAAGGGCCTTCTCTTACGAAACCTTCATAGTCAAAGGGTAGATTCCGGAAGTATTCATGCCTGGAATCAAAAGTTTTCACATGTAAAAACATTGTTGAAGCTTTATCAGTTAAATAAAAAGGAATATCTTTTGCACAATAGTTAAGCAAATAATTTATTTCATTAATTAAAGTTCCAAATTTCATAAAGAAGTTTCGACATAGTAACAAAAGTAAAAAAAATATATACATCAAAGAGTCTTTATTTTCTTTATTGGGAGAATGTTGTTCCGCTTCCAGATCAGTGCCTTCATCTTCATCTTCTTCAGCTTCTTCCTCAATTTCCTCTTCGATTCCCGAATACCCAAAGTTAGTATTTCAGAATTCATAAGCAACAGTCCGAGCTGAGAGGTTCTTGAGAGCGGTTGTCTCCAGTTCGCGAGATTTGGAATGTAGTCATCAATGTTTGCAATGCCTTGTTTGGACTCCTCTAAAGTATTCCTTTGCGCATGATATATAGCATAGGGTTTCTCAAAGATGATGGAATATTCCTAGCCTTGGATTTTAGCTCGGAGTTTTTCAATCTTCGCTTGAAGCTTATAGTTTTCACCTTTGACAATGCAGATCCTGGAATCAAGGTCAACATTTGTTGTAGCATGAATTTGATTATGCTCCATGAACCCTTTTCAGCCTTTCATCCATCTTTGCTCTCTTATTATCGGCAACATTGGCTTCCTCATTTTTAGAGCGTAAGTTAGCGTAACTCTTTGAATTCCTTCCATGTGTTTGAATGCGGAGATGGATCTTCTCCGTGGGGCTGGACTGGCCTTTTCCTCAGTACTGAGTGACTACGGTCACCGGTGTTTATGCATATTTCGGGATGGAACTTCCCTGGGCCTGAGAGCCATATATAGTACTGGGTGGACTTCTATGGGAGAGTTGTGAGCACTATGTGCATTTTCACACTGTGACATATTGGCATGTAGAGCATATTGAGGTATATCTAGCATATTCTGTTGTTATTTTCTGATAAACTATGAACATGCCTAAATTTTGTACGCTAATGATTTTAATTATTGAGGTTTAGTCCGTCACCACCTCTCAGCCCATATTTTGGGTTTGTTACTTCTGAGTTGGTGTACTCACATTATCTCCTGCACCTCGTGTGCAGATCCAGGTACATCAGGATCCGGTGGTGGTTGCTTAGCGGCTGTCAGAGTTTCTTTCGGAGTCGTCGAGGTAGCAGCCAACGATCGCAGCCTCGCCTTCTCCTTCTCTATCTTCTTGTTGCACTTTTATTATTTCATATTATGTTATCTAGTTTGTATTTTGACATTCTTATGTTGTAGTAGCTTATGACTCGGTGACACTAGATCTGGGATCGGGGTTCTTTTATTCATGTTATTAATGATGTCCAAATCTTAGATGCTTTATAAAAGCGAGACTCTTGTTGTAAATGTGGCGATTTTCCTGAAAATAACTTTTAATAAATGAAATGTGTGGCTTGCCTGATTTCACGACAAGCGCCATCACGACCGGGTGTTTTTGGGGTCGTGACAAGTTGGTATCAGAGCTCTTGGTTAAATAGGTCTCACCAGTCATGAGCAGGTTTAGTAGAGTCTTGCGGATCGGTACGGAGACGTCTGTACTTATCTTCGAGAGGCTGCAGAACCNGGGATCGGGGTTCTTTTATTCATGTTATTAATGATGTCCAAATCTTAGATGCTTTATAAAAGCGAGACTCTTGTTGTAAATGTGGCGATTTTCCTGAAAATAACTTTTAATAAATGAAATGTGTGGCTTGCCTGATTTCACGACAAGCGCCATCACGACCGGGTGTTTTTGGGGTCGTGACAAGTTGGTATCAGAGCTCTTGGTTAAATAGGTCTCACCAGTCATGAGCAGGTTTAGTAGAGTCTTGCGGATCGGTACGGAGACATCTGTACTTATCTTCGAGAGGTTGCAGAACCCTTAGGAAAAATCTCACCTTCTTGAATTCTTGTCGTGTGAATCCATTAATTCGACCTAAAGCGTAAATCTTTGAATTCCTTCCATGTGTTCGAATGCGCACGTGAACGTTCGGTATCACTTGTGCATCGACGACTTGTGACTTCCACGGGTGAGGTGCGAGATGTGATTTTAGCATGTTGACAATGGGCCAGTCTGGAGGACTTGAGGCTGAATTTTGTCTTTGGCTTGAGTTCTGAGATTTCTATTGTGTGAGCACGTGCATTTGGGACTTATATGTTTTGTGTCCTTATTGATGGGATTTTGTGACTGGATGACTATGTGGCGAGTGTGATTTGATGGTGAGATGTGTTCATATTGCTTGATTGTGACAAAAAGTGATTGGCTGGATATGTAGCAAGAACTATTGAGTGTTTACCATAATTTTTGGCTTTCCACCCATATTTGGGAGCCATTTCTTTCCACCTTCGGGACTCCAGTGTGGTGATATCCAGAATTCTCCGTCCTCATGGGCCAGGTTTTAAACCCATGGTGGTTTCCACTGAGAATTTGGAATGAAGAAAATAAAAAAGTGTAACGACCCGGTCGGTCGTTCCGTGAGATTAGCCCCGTTTTCCCTGTTTTAGCTTTTTCATGTGTTAATTAACTTAATTATGATGTGTTGGGCTGGTTGGTTCGGGTTCGGAGTGGTCGTAGTGAGAAATGAGACACTTAGTATCTTGGATTGGCTTTATAGTTGGAAAGTCAACTAGGAGTTGACTTATAGGTAAACAACCTCGGAATGTGGATTTTATAGCTCGTATAACTTTGTTAGGTGATTTGGGACTTAGTAGTATGTTCGGAATGCGATTTTGAGGTCCGGAGTAGAATTAGGCTTGGATTGGCAAAATTGAGTTTTTGGCTATTTCCGGTCGGCATTGAAAAATTAGCTATCGGGGTCGGAATGGAATTTCGGAAGTTGGAACAGGTTGGTATGGTCATTTTGGATGTGTGTGCAAATTTTCAGGTCAATCAGACGTGTTTTGGATGGTTTCGGTATCTTTGGCGAAATTTGGAAATTTCTAAGTTCACCGGCTTGAATCTAAGGTGAATTTAGTGTTTTGATGTTATTTTGGGTGTTCTGAGGGTGCGAATAAGTCCGGGTGATCACTTATGACTTGTTGGTATTTTTGGTTGGGGTCCCGAGGGGGTCGGGGTGATTTCAGATAACCATCGGGGGATTTAAAGTTGGAAAATTACAGTTGAAGTTGTTGGTGCTGGTGTAACCGCACCTGCGGATAGGGGACCACAGGTGCGAGCCCGCAGAAGCGGACACAATACCGTAGATGCGGATTCTGGTGGATAGGAGTAAGACCACAAATGCGGAGCTGGGGCCGCACCTGCGGAGTCGCAGGTGCGGAAATTTGATCGTAGGTGCGAAAATGTGCATTTAAGTGATTTTTCGCAGGTGCACACCTGGGACCGCAAGCGCGGGTCCGAAAGTGCGAGAATTTGGACGCAAATGCGGAAATCCCTGGGCAGAACATATAAATAGGACCCTTAGCGGATTTTGGTCATTCATCCACCTTTTTTTGCACGGGTTTGAAGCTTTTTGAAGGGTTTTGAAGAGGAAAATCGAAGGTTCTTCATGGAGGTAAGGCTTTTGGACTTAAAACTCGTTTATGTGTGATTTATGGACTGATTAGTGGTGAAATTATGAGAAATTAGTACCAAATTGGGTAATTAGGGCTTGTAATTGGAGACCTTTAATTTGGGATTTGAGGGGCCATTTGAGGTTCGATTTTGAGATTCTTGGTATGTATAGACTCGTGGGAGGATGAGGATTCTTTTGATGTGATTTTTATCGACTTCCGAGACGTGAGCCCGGGGGTCGGGTTTGGCCAATTTCAGGATTTGTGATGTAAATTGATAATTTTGATGTGGGTTTCGCTCATTTAGCATATATTAATGATATAATACTGATTTTGGTTAGATACGGGGCGATTTGTGGCAGAGTCAAGCGGCAAGGGCATGGCGGAGTGGAGTTTCCGCTTGATTGAGGTAAGTAACGTTTCCAAACTTGGTTCTGAGGGTTCGAAACCTCGAACTATATGATATATGACTATTACTGAGGTGACGCACATGCCAAGTGACGGGCGTGCGGGCGTGCACCGAGTAAATTGTGGCCTGGCTCATCCCATGGCACCGCCTAGTAGCTATTACGGATTGATATTTTCACTTCTATTATGTGGTAAATGTGAACATGTTAGAAATCATGTTAAGTATTAATGTTAAGGCTTCACGCCGAAAATGCTGAGACCCGAGTGGTCGTATATTACTGTCTCATTTTTGTGATTATTTGATTTCATATACTCAGTCCTGTTATAGCATATCATTTCATGACTCAATCTCAGTAATTGTTAATTATATGCATATTTTCATTGTTTTGGGCTAATTTATACATCTGTGAGCCATATGAGTGAGACTGGAGAGTAATGGCTGAGTGAGGCCTAGATCCTGTTGTTGAGACAATTATGAGATTGGACTGCACACTGCAGCGATAATTTAATCATGCCTTCGTTGGCTTGATATAGCGCTTGGGCCAATAGGGCCCCTCCGTAGTCTTTACACCCCTAGTGAGCGCATTGATATGGAGGGATGAATCTTCCCTGGACATGGATCTTGTCCGAAGCTGATGTTATGTGAGGGATAGATCTTCCCTGGACATGGATCTTGTTCGAAGCTGATGTTATGTGAGGGATGGATCTTCCCTGGACATGGGTCTGGTTCGAAGCTGATGTTATGAGGGATGGATCGTCCCAGGACATGGATTTTGTCCGAGTGTTGTATTCCCGATATGGATCTTCTCCGTAGGGCTGGACTGTCCTTTTCCTCAGTACTGAGTGACTACGGTCACGGTGTTTATGCATATTCCTATATGGAACTTCCCTGGGCTTGAGATCCATATATAGTACAAGGTGGACTTCTATGGGAGAGTTGTGAGCACTATGTGCATTTTCACACTGTGACATGTTGGCATGTAGAGCATATTGAGGTATATCTAGCATATTCTGTTGTTATTTTCTGATAAACTATGAACATGCCTAAATTTTATACGCTGATGATTTTAATTATTGAGGTTTAGTCTGTCACTACCTCTCAACCCATAGTTTGGGTTCGTTACTTGTGAGTCGGTGTACTCACGTTACCCCTTGCACCTCGTGTGCAGATCCAGGTACATCGGGACCCGATAGTGGTTGTTGGGCGGCTGTCAGAGTTTCTTTCGGAGTCGTCGAGGTAGCAGTCGGCGATCGCAGCCTCGCCTTCTCCTTCTCTATCTTCCTGTTGCACTTTTATTATTTCAGACTATGTTGTCTAGTTTGTATTTTGACATTCTTACATTGTATTAGCTCATGACTCGGTGACACTAGATCTGGGATCTGGGTTCTTTTATTCATGTTATTAATGATGTCCAAATCTTAGATGCTTTATAAAAGCGAGACTCTTGTTGTAAATGTGGCACTTTTCCTAAAAATAACTTTTAATAAATGAAATGTGTGGCTTGCGTGATTTCACGACAGGTGCCATCACGACCGGGTGTTTTTGGGGTCGTGACAAAAAGTTAGCAAAGAAAGAAGTTTTCTTTTTTTACATGGAAAGGAAACAGATATTCGAAGACTTAAAAAAAGAATTCATGATCCGGGAAAAGCTGGTGTTGTGGTTGGGATTATTTCCCTGGTAGCAATGACAACAGTCTGTTCCATATATCCATGGTCGTTGTAGTCGTCAACACTGGTGAGGAGACCATGATAACCGTGTTTGATAAGTTTCAGCACTCCCACATGGAATTATTTGGGGAGTAAAGGTTCATCATGTGTGCAAGAGTTAACATTTTCCTGGTCTCATAGCACAATTGGTGGAGGCAAGTCACCGTACACCATACTGATGGGCCTACTAGTGCCAGGCATATTTGGTATCGCTGACAAAATTCCAAGATTATTGGGTCGATTATGTCGATTCCTTGACTCACTCGCAAAAGTGAAAGGGTATATATAAACATACATGAACCCTGGTTTGGAGAAAGTAACCCTTTCCACATCATTAGGGGGAGGATTTCAATGGTTTTCCAATTTCAATCTTCCTTCACACCGGGGATTCTAGAAGGACGAATGGAAGAAGGAAACCTGTGGACAGTCCAATGTATGTCACTTGTGGAATTTGCAAGTTCTTTTTGTTCTTGAAGGGAAAATTTCATACTAAGTTTAAGAGGTATGATGGAGTTCAGGGAAGGAGGTTACTCAACTTCAGTTTCCTTTGTTTTAGTTTTCTTTGGGCCACCTCCGAGGAAAAGGCTGGTGTTTCCGAGGACAACATTGTTAGAAGACATGTTTATGAAGAAAAATTTTACTGAGAAAGTTAAATATTGTAGAGGGTTCTAAGGAGATTCAAAGAAGAAGAAGCAGTTGTGAAAGTAAAGAGAAAAAATGATAAGTAGTGGTGAATTTATGTACGGCAATAATTGTGGTCATGATTACCTTAAGAACTGGCAAAAATATTTGCCGAATCACAGAACAACACGTGTTCGGGTCATTAAATGCAAGAAGACGTGTGTCCTTTTAAGTATCAGAAGGCGGTCAGGAACTTTCCCGCCAAGAAAAGAATTCTTATCTACTCCCCGGTGACACTAAGTTGTGTCACCAAGAATTAGGGGGCTATCAGTATGGGGTAAAATTAGCTAGTGGCAATTGGACGAATGACGAAGTGACATGCGAAACTGAAGACAAGTGAGACGTGAGTCAGCAAATATCTAACACCGGATGCAAGTATGTGACCGATACTAGATGAATACCAAATGCAGAGTAGCCAACAATAAATATTCGAAGAATTGATATCAGATAGAGTTCAATGAGCATCCATTACATAGAATATCAGTATTGCCAATCGTTATGCAACATCAATGACTGTTTTATTCTAATTCAAAAGGAGATTGATTTGGGGATCTTGTCTCCCTAAATAAAGCTATAAATAGAAAAATTAATATCATTTGTAGACACGATACATTCTGTATACAAAATTCATCTCTCGTCTTATAATATTATTCTTTGTCTTTACTCTTGAATATTGTTCTCACTTCTGTTACCGGAGAGGCTAAGTTCATATCCAGTCTTGTATTTCCTTTAAATTTATTTCATAATCTTAATTTTGTTCTTGTTTATTTCATATTTCCGTATCTAATTAATTCACGTGTCTATAAACCACTTTACAAATTTAACTGTAACCTTTACGGGTAAACACCTAATAAGATCACCAATCCTCCTTCCTGTTTTACCCCTAGGAGCAAGTCTTTAAAATATCATGCAAGCATGCACACAATATAAAACACATAGCCCCAGCTAATCTATACCATTTGCAATAATCATAAACAAGTAGATATGCCACACTAGTCTACGCACACTAGGCCCTTATCGGTCGGACAAAACCAACTCATGCACACTAGACCCTTGTGGAAAAAGAGTGTCGACTGGACCAATTTACGAATACTAAGCCCTCATGGATAAAGGTTTTACTAGATTCATATGCCCTCGCCGAACATGACAGGCAGATAATTACACATAACGGTTTGGCTTAACGGTTATCATATTATAAATGTAGTAATCCGCTATCCATCCAATAAGTCGACGGGCGAATTAGTATCGGATTAACAATTATCGGGCGGTTATCAGACGGCTTATCGTCTAAACAAAATAAAAAAAATTTGGAACAATCATTCGATCAATACTAAGACTACACACTGTCATACACATATTAACCAACAGATATTATTTTCGTCCTTATATTATCACACCTTCACTTTACAGTTTACACACCCAAATACATGCAAGATGCATAACACATGCACATTCTCAATTACACATACATCCCAATTCATCAACACCAAGACTACACACAGTGTCATATACATATTAACAAAATTATAATTATAAAATCTCAATCAGTTCTCCATCCATTATCCCGATAATCCAATAATAATAAGTCAATAAGCCATCGGTCCGGTTCGGTTAACGATTTTGGTTCGGTTTTGGAAAACTCTAATAATAATACATATTATAACATGCTTAATATACCTGAAAACTAGCATGCTATACTTAGTTTATCGAAATCAGATACATAATTGTCCCGACCCAAAATCCACTATAGTCCGTGAGGGCGTCTAACGCCGACGGTGATTGATCAACTTAATTACTTGTCATTATTACTTTTGAAATTGTAATTTCCGTTAATTAAATAGTATAAAATAGAATTTTGCAGGGTAAAATGATAACAATACGTGAACTACCATACTAAACATCCAGTAGGAACCCCCAAAATCCGGTGTCACAAGTGTATGAGCATCAACTAGGAAATATAATAAAATACTACATCTGTTTGGAATACAAGTTATACATGAGAATATAAATAATGCTGATGGAGACTTTATATGTTGCGGGTCGTAATATCGAATGCAGCTCAACGTAAAGCCCCCGCAATAGCTGCGCCTTCGCGCCCATAAGACCACTAGACATATATGTACCTGCACAATAAGTGCAATAAGTGCAACATGAGTACGTAAACCAACGCGTACCCAGTAAGTATCTAACCTAACCCCGGAGAAGTAGTGACAAGGGATCGACATCGACACTTACTAGTGGTCCAATAAAACAAATACAGTAGGAAGTAAACATATATGAGGCAAAGTAAATAATGAAACAAACAAGTATAAATACATAGTACAATCCTCCTCTCAACAATAAACTCAAGCTATCATTTAGCAGTTACTTCCTCTACCAGAGTATATGTATATAATGGACCTCACCAGATAGGTCATCACAGTTCAAATCAGGAAAAACTCACAGATACACTGGCTTTTTCAAATATTACGCACAATTCCATAAGAGTATTTGATAGAAATGCCGAGGAGTATGGCCCGATCCCATTATAATGTGTGCGCTGTCGAGGGTCGAACGACACGAACCATAGATACATCTATTATATTTCCTAGGCGAACGTCCTGATCCCATTAGAATAAAAAGCTTTAACGGGTCCTTGACCCTATTCACGAATAAACGTGCGAGTTATGAACTTTAAGGAAGCTTTTCGATGAAAACACACAACACGGGAGAAATTCGTAAGGGGAGCACAATTATTCCACAGCTAAATCAAGTAGCGCGTAAAATCTCTACAATAGCAAGTCTAGCACTCTACGCAAGTCTAGTCTCAAGTCGTAACATAAAATAAAGGAATTAAACGAGCAAAGATAACTCTAATAGTACAATTATAGCATGTCGTGAATCTAAGTCTACCCGAACATAATCAGGAATTCTAGCATACTCATGGAAACTCGTCACCTCGTATATGTGTAGCTCCCACAACATTGTATCACGTCAGAATATAACACTTACGGGGAAATTTCCCTCTCACAAGGTTAGACAAGAGACTTACCTCGCTCTGAAGCTCCATAACGGGCTCCAACGTCTCTCTAGCACCTCGAACCAATGGACATCATTCCAAAACTAGTCAAACAATATGCAAACCAATCAAAATATACTCTAATACCCATAATGAATCAATTTAAACAATTTCCAACTCTGCTCGAAAAGTCGATAAGGTCAACCCTCGGGCCCATGTACCCGTATTTCGAAAATTTTCGAAGATGAACATTACCCATAACAATACGAACTCAAATATATGATTTATTCCCAATTCCATATCCAATTTCGCGGTCAAAATCCAAAAATACCAAATTGTAGGTTTTCTACCAAAATCCTAAATTTTTACTAATTTCCATATTTAAATTCATATATAAACCATGTATTTAACCTACAATGAGAAGAAATCACTCACCTCCTGGTTGATGATGAAAATGGTGCTCAAAAATCGCTCCCAAGGTCGGCTCCCATGAAGAGATGGAGTGAAAATGAGCCAAACCCCCGTCTTTAAAGTGACACTGCCCAACACCTCCTTCTTCGCGATTGCGGAAACATCCTCGCGATCGTGAAGGCCAAAAGTTCAACTGCCAGAAAATCCTACTTCGTGTTCGCGATGATGTTCGCTTGTTCGCGATGCCTCCACGTCTCACTCCTTCACGTTCGTGGTCCTTGATCCGCGTTCGTGATGGATTAACGCCTCTAGGCCCAGCTCGTCTTTCCCTCTACACGTTCGTGACCTCCCTATCGTGTTTGCATATTTGCCTCAGCTTCCCCTCCGGGTTTTTGACTGAGTCGTTTGTGATGAACAAATCCCTCTCCAGTTCCAGCTTCTCTTAGCGATAGTCCCTTCAACCGTGATCGCGATGCTTACCAGAAACACTTGAAACAAGCAACATCAAAACACTCAAACTTGATCCAAAACCATCCTGAAACATACCCGAGGCCCTCGGGACCCTGTCCAATCACACCAACCAGTTCCATAACAGGAAACGAACCTACTCGAGGCCTCAAATCACACCAAACTATATCAAAACTACGAATCAACGATCGAAATCCTTCTTTTAAACTTCAACATTCAAACTTCGACGAACGCGTCCGAATCATACTTAAACATTCCAGAATGACGCCAAAATTTATGTACAAGTTATGAATCACGATACGAACTTTTTCCAAGGATCGGAATCTCAAACGTACATTGATAACACCAAAGCCTACTTCAAACCAAACTTAGGAAATTCTTAAACCTTCAAAAATGCTAACCTTCCATAATAAGCACCGAAATGCTTCCGGACCACTCGGTACTCAACCTGAACATACGGCCTAAGTCTGAAATCATCATACAATCTTATTAGAACCTTCAAATCCCAATTTCAAGATCGTTTACTCAAAAGTCAAATCTTTGTCAATTCTTCCAACTTAAAGCTTCATAATTAGAATTTAAATCTAAATCAACTCTGAACTTCACGAAATTTAATTTCGACCACACACACAAGTCATAATACGTGAAGTGAATCTACTCAAGACCTCTAATCGGTGAACGACGCTCTAGTGCTCAAAACGACTGGTCAGATCATTACAATAATATGCATCAAAATCTCAAAAGTAGCATGTCATAGTTACAAAAGAGTTTAACATAGCAAATTAGTCAAAATAGTATATAGGTCCTAGAAAGTGAGCGCCTCACAAAATACTAGCATTGTGAAAGCGTTTATATAAGTTCTAAATCATATTTTTAGAACAACAAGCATTCAAGAGGCTAAAGGTTTCAGTTACCTCGAAGTGGGCTTGTGATAAGTGGAGATTTTGACTACTTATTTACGCCCTTTGACTTTCGTTTTAGTTCAAAAATGTTTAAATATATTCCCGAAAACTGATGAATATGCTTACGTGCAGGAGTATTGGAAAATGATCCATTATGATGACATTCAACTCAAGAAGGAGTGATTTTGAATAAGGACAAAAATCAAGCAAAAAAGCTCAAGTACGGACCGTAGAATTTTGTATGCGGCCGCAGAACATGAAGAAAAATCAACAGTGTTGCAATGTAAAATGCGGATCGCACAATAATTGTGCGACCGCAGAAGTCAAGGTTCAGATAGTGCCACATCCAAGCCCAACAAGAACTGCGGACCGCACAATTACTTTTATGTGCGGCCGCACCCAGAATTGTGCGGTCCGTAGAACTCAAGAGATGCAGCCGTAGTGGAGAATTGTGTGGCCGCAGAACCAACTCATGTCAAGAGCTGAAGCAAAGTGCAGACCGCACACAGAATTGTGCGGTCGCAGAATCTCCGAAAGTGTAATTTTGTCCGAAAATTTCAGTTGTGTATAAATAGACTTTTTAACGAAATTAGGTTAAGTTTTGAATACCAGAAAGTCTGTAGCCGTTTTTCTTTACTCTTTTAGGCAACTTTAGCTTATTTTGTTGATTTTACATTAGATTTTCATCTATTAATCTTTCATTATGAGTTTTATCATCTTTTTTCTTTATTTTCTTCATTACCCACTATGAGTACTAAATTTCTAGCTAGGGTTGTGACCTAATCCTAGTGTGGGAATCTAGGTGTTTGATTTAGGGATTATTTATGGTTGGGTGTGTAATATTTAGCCTAGTTCTTTCTATAATTATAGAATTTATGGCTGCAAATATTGGTTCAAGCCTATTTGACTTAGTCTCTACTTGAGAAAGAGAGACTTAGTCTAGGAAAACTTGGCTAACAAGAATTTGGGATGAATTCAAGAGATTGATATCCCAATTAAAGGGTTGAACCTAGAGATAGTAAAACCCGACTTGAACATTTATCAACTGTTGTGTACAATACCCATTTGAACTTGAGAAAGCCAAATTGTGAAAAACCACTCTCTTACCGAGATGTATTGAGTGAGTAATTGTGTGTTGATTGCTATAATATACCCCGACCAACGAAACTCGCTCTAGAGCCCGCAACCCGCTAGGCAAACACCTAGGTGGAAGTCATAGACCTAGACCTACATATTTGTAAAACAACAACAAAAACATTATTCTCTAGTTTCATATTTTACAATTGCAATCCTCAATATAGTTTTAGAAATAAAATCAAAACAAAGTTTGTGGAAGTGCAACTTAGACACTTTACGCGCTTAGTCCAAATATATACCACTAATCCCATATATGCTCCCTGTGGATCCGATGCTGACTCCTAATTGAGTAATTATTATTGCATTCAACCGCTTCACAATCCCAATTTGAGGCTTGACTTGGGCGAAAACAGCTTGCAAGCTTCCTAATCTTGAAATGTCCAAGACTTCAATTAAATCACCTCTAATATTCTTAATTTATTCAAAATATTAAATAACACATTTAATTAGGCTAAACAAGTTATTTACATATTTTTTGAGAAAGTCAAAGTTAATGCTC
The DNA here is from genome assembly GCA_005239505.1 of Nicotiana paniculata. Classification (NCBI taxonomy): domain Eukaryota; kingdom Viridiplantae; phylum Streptophyta; class Magnoliopsida; order Solanales; family Solanaceae; genus Nicotiana; species Nicotiana paniculata. The sequence goes on from ML304428.1 coordinate 25,148, forward strand.
AAAGTCAACTTGATTCTGATTACCCGTTCGCTCATGAGTTTAAATCTATGTTTAGATTCTCATTTGCAGTACATTTACAGCTCAACTCAGCTCTTCTAAAGTTCCGCTGATTTTTTGTTCAAATTGATGCATGAGTAACTTTGTCAAAATACCTTTAAAATAATTCTTTTTTTTTGTTTAATATGTTATATATCACCATCACAAAAGCAAAAGAATATTATTTGATAACTAAGTAATTCATAAGAAAATAAACATATTAATTAAATCTTGGTAAGAGCTGTTGGGTTGGGATGTGACTCGAATTTTAGACCTTCTTGACTCAGCCCATCTCTGCCCAAGTAACTTTTGGGTGAGTCAATGACATGCACATTTATTAACTCAACACATTTTGATCCGTCCAAAATCCGCTCAACTTTTGATACCCCTATCCAACGTAATCCCTCATGAGCTCCTTCTTTTTTCTAATGGCAAAGTTCTAGGTCTGAAATTCATCATTACTTATCCTAACAAATGTCTTTGTGCGATTGAGGTCATTGTCATGGTAATTGGTCGAGTAGGGCCTTAAGTGCAATTGCGGCACTATTGGGCACTGACGCTATTATAGTCCACTACTAGATTAGTGCAAATACGCTTCCTTCCGCATTATCGCCATCCCTTAGCACGAAAGCCCTATGTGAATCCCTCAATTGTACGCGTACCGAAGATCTCACTTGTCCTGGACAAGTAACTGCAAGTAGTTCTTCACAATCGCGGTGACACCAAATACAGATTTTCAACTTTAGATTATTAAGTTCCATCTTATTTGAAGTCATCCCCAGCCACGTGGGTCAATATCTAACCATCCTTACAAGTCACAAATAATATAAACTACATATAAATATATTTGTGATGCAAATTGGAATACAAACAAAATAAGGGGTTGATTGTGACAAAAGTTTTTGCTTTATTCAAAATATGAACAGTATCATTTTCTAATTGTTAAATATTAAGGAAATTAACTGAAATTTACTTTTGGGGGTGTAGTTTTTGTAATTATGTTATTTTTTTTGTCTATTTTAGTGTTTGATGTGTTTATTTCAAGTGAATTTTCTACTGTTTTGATCTATTTTTTGGTTGTCTGGTGTGATTTTTGGTGCTACAATTTTAGTGATTTGATAAGACTTTCCTGGTGTTATTAGTTATTTTTTCACAATTCTAGTTAACTCTAACCTGCAAGTTTATTAAATATTTAACGAAGACCAAAGGGCAGCCCGATGCACAAGGCATGGAGAAAATTTTATTGTTGCTCCAAAAATTTTAACTTTTGGAAAACTTAATTGACTAAAATTGCTTAAAAGATATTTAAGGGACTAGTTTAAACCTACTCCTAAACTAAAGGGACCATATTTATCATTTTCTCCAATTCAGCAATTCCAATTGGGGGGTTCTTTATCATATATATAGCGACTTTTCTTTCCTCAAGATGGTTTTTGATAGGAGAACCTAATTGGAAAACCCCGATCGTGACCGATCTGCGAAAAAGGGTCCTCAAATTTCATCTGTAAGACCAATTTATTATAGTTTTTTCATTATACTGATAGTTTCAGATCTGATTAGATTTTATTCTGTTTACAATTTTTGAATTTTGTTTGGATAAATATGGATGGAAACAAAGATGAAGCTAAAAAATGCTTGAAAATAGCAGTAGACTCGATCAAATCTGGGAATCGAGAACGTGCCTTGAAATTCTTGAATAAAGCTCGTCGTTTAGACCCTTCACTTGAAGTTGATGATCTTTTATCCCAAACCGATGCATCCCAATCTGAAATCCCTAGTTCTAATATACCCACACATGATTTTTCATCTGAAAATGGGCCCCGCCGTAGGGTTTCGGGTAGTGGCGGGTCATCAGTGGCATATAGTGAGGAGCAAGTGACAATTGTGAAAGAAATTAAGAGGAAGAAGGATTACTATGAGATTCTTGGGTTGGAGAAAAGTAGTTGTAGTGTTGAGGATGTACGTAAAGCGTATAGGAAGTTGTCGTTGAAAGTCCATCCTGATAAGAATAAAGCACCTGGAGCTGAGGATGCATTTAAGATGGTGTCTAAGGCGTTTCAATGCTTGAGCGACGAGGAGAGTCGAAGAAGGTATGATCTTGTTGGCTCTGAGGAGGAGGCTGTTTACGAAAGACGTCCTCATAGGCATGCCGGTGGTGCTAGAATGAATACATTTAACGGGTTCTATGATTACGGTAATGTTGACGCGGAAGAGATTTTCAGGAATTTCTTCTTTGGTGGAATGCGTCCTGCAACGACTACTACCCATTTTAGCTTTGGCCCTAGAGTGGATGTGAGATATCAAGGACCGACTGGGTGGCTGAGGACTTTGATTCAATTGTTGCCTGTGATATTGATTTTGTTGTTGAACTTTCTGCCTTCTTCGGACCCGGTTTACTCCTTTTCGAAGTCTTATCCGTATGATCATAGGTTGACTACACAAAGAGGTGTGAATTACTATGTGAAGACTGGGAAATTTGAGCAGGAGTATCCTATTAATAGTCCAAAGCATGTGGCGCTTGAAGAAAAAGTTGAGAATGATTATTTGTCGATCCTTTCTCACAATTGTAGGCTTGAATTGCAGCAGCTTCATTGGGGTTATCGAAGAGAAACTCCAAACTGTGACTCTCTGAAGCAGTTTCAAGCAGCAGCCTGATTGATTGGTGCAAGGTCCAGTTTTCTCCTTGTAATACCTTAAATTTTAGGCTTTCTAGTTGAAACAACTTATATTCATTTTGTTCTCTGCACTGAGTTTTTGAACTTGCACATCTTGTTTATGCGACAATGTTTTTGTTGCTACTTTTAGAACAAGTATGCTCACTTTGTGTTTTGATTCCATTGACGGTGATGTAAAGTCGAGAATAACTAATGTTTTAGGAATATAACTGGGTGGTCACATTATCCACTTGATATCTTGGTTCATGATTCAGCTTCTTACACTGGATAATATTCAACCAGATGTTTTCCAGGTCAATCTTCAGAGTTGCGCCAATTATTTTTTGTCACATTATAGTAACTGCACTATGTGTGAATTTGCTCAAAAATATAAATGATCGGAAGGTCAAGTTTTTGGCGTTCCAGTCATATGGCATGTCAATCAGTCTAATTATCCAATTCAGCATGGAACAGCAGCACAGTTCGCTGTATATTAATTCCAGTTTCATAACTTGGTTTCCTGTATTAAGTTATGAGATTTTTACCTTCAAAAGAGAGAATACTTTAAATAAGGGTTTAAGGGATGCATCAAACTTTAGTATCAAAGAGAAGTAAAACATACTGCCCTTCTTGAGTAGTGATGGATTCAGAAACTAAACTCTGTGGGTTTTGAGTCCTGAAATGTACATCTAATTCTATCTAAACTTATTTTTTGCGCACCATATATATAAATATGATTGGACCAGAAGCATTGGGATTTATGGATCCAACGAACCCATTGTTGGATCGTTCTTGAATGATGTCTCTGACTAAAGTTTGTCTATGTCCTGCAGGTTCATCGCGTTCAGAGTTTTGTTGATATGCTTGACAATTTTAAGGCAAGAAACTCTAACCTTCTTAGCAATTGTAATGGTATTTAAATATAGTGAGTACCAAATGTGAGCTGTTCGATTCTGGAGTTGGAAGCCTCAATGCACCAAATAGATTACAGCAATCCACAAAAAAACTCTGGAGTCGGAACTGTTTGAATGATAATCATAGTTTCTTGTTTTTACTGAATTAAATTGAAATCCCTTTGCCGGAAAATTACAGTATGCAGCTAGTTAAATTTTATCTTTTATGTATAAATACTATTACGTTGAGTTCCCTCGGCTTTTTTCGTGTTGTTACTTGTTTATATTTTGACTCTCCTTACTGAAAATCCTAGTTCTGCTACTGCAGTGATAAATCGTCCTTTTTGAATCGTTCTTCTTGCTTATATTTTTTGGCGCACTTGTACCGCCTTTAAATCATACATGAGATTAAAGCCTCTCACATAACAATTTCTGCACAATAGATGTTCATTTTATGTGAAAGATCAATTATTCCAATAGACCCTCGGCCCTTCCTGAGCCGAGGGGCTATTGGAAACAACCTCTCTGCCTGCATCAATTGTTGTTGTTTTCCGTTCACTTTTACTTGTCCACTATTAACTTTGCTCACCCGTTAAAAAAATAATAAATGAAGTGTACAATTTATCATAATAAACCATACTAATTTGGTGTATAGTTTTAGTGGGCGTTTGGACATAAGAATTTTAAAATTCCAGGAAAAAGTGGGGAAAAAAAATCAAGTGAAAATGGTATCTGAAAATTACAGTTGCGTTTGGACATGAATATAGTTTTGGGTTGTTTTTTAATTTTTGTGAGTGCTTTGAGTGAAAAATTTGAAAAACAGTTCTTTGGAGTTTTTTAAATTTCCGAAAAATTTCAAAATTCATTTCATTTTCAAGTGAAAATTGAAAATTCTAAGACCAAACACTGATTTCGAGAAAAAATAAATTTTTTTTTATGTCCAAACGGGCTCTAAAATGGATTTGGAAAATGATTTGAAATGAGTAATTAATATTAAGGGGAAAACAGGTAAAATAAATTGTTTTTTTTTATATGTAAAAAGTGATGAGTAAAAATAAAAATTTATTTTTAGAATACTTGATAACTAAAAGTGAACGGAAGGAGTATTTCCTATATATCAGTAATTAGGATCCAACTCCTCTCCAATCTCCATTTCCTATTGTCTCCATTTTACCAAGTTCCTATTTGGATTAGAGACACATGTTATAGTTTAAAATCAAAGGCTAAGATTTAATTGATTATAGCAAAGCTCTAATCATGGTTAGATAATTAATTTCTTCCATATTTTTCCTCTCAAATATTTGTATAATCCCACAATTTTAGCTTTCCAATATCTCTTTCCTAAATATATTTACTTTGAACAATGACTTAATTTAGTTTATCGTTTTCTTTTACAAAGTTTGTTAATCTCATGTATAGAGCTTCACCTTACTTACTTTAAACGTAGACTATAATAACCCAAAAGGAATTTCGAACACAGTTATTATAACTATTAATCTCCTTTTTTTTGGTTGCAAAACTACTATTATTTTTAAGAAAAAGAAACAAAGAAAAGTGTGATATGATTGAAGTTTTGCACCAGTTTTAATTTCCCCAAATTTATTTCACGTTCTCATGGGAGGAGAATATTGAAGAGGAAATAACTTTTCAACATTTATTTTAATATTTTCTTGCACTAGTACTTATTTATGTAAGTCAAATTGATATTATAATTATATTATTAAAGGAAAGAAAGAAAAGCTTTTAATATATTTAGGAAAGAGATCATGGAAAGCTAGAATTGTGGGGCTGTAAAAATATTTAGGAGCAAATATATGGAAGAAATTAATTATTATAACTATGATTAGGGTCTTGCTTTAGTCATTCGATCTTAGCCTTTAATTTTAAACTATCACATGTGTCTCCAATCCAAATAGAAACTTGGGAAAATGGAGAGGAATCTCAGCCCACTAATTAATAATTACCTTTGTGACTCTAATGCAAATCGAAAAAAAAAACGTAGAAAGTGTTAGATAAATAATGGTGGTTACCTCTTTTGCATTCTGCATTGAAAAAGCTTTTGAAGATTTTTTTTAATACAAAAATCATGATAATACTAAGACAAACACGTTAAATTGGAAAAATAAAGTTTTACAATAGCCCGATATTAACCATTTCTCTAGTTATCTTACCAGAAATGACCTAATTTTTTAAGGCAATAGAAAAGGCTAAAACAACAATGATGTTATCGAAGAAAAAAACAAATGAAATTAAAAGGGGGCTTTTGCATCCGTACCCACTTTTTGTGCCACGTTTTAACTTATACTCGCTTTGTAAAAAAAATTGCATTTGTAGCCGCTTTTGCGCATAACTTCAGCATGCGGGGCTGAAGTAGCAAAGACAATCACGCAAAACTTTAGCATTCTAGTAGACGGGCCTGAAGTAGTTTGCGAACTTCAGCTCTAGTTCTTCAGCTCTAGTAAATGGGAACTTCAGTTCTAGAGCTGAAGTTTTTGTCTTTGTAAATGAGGAACTTCATCCCCAGTTATAAAGACAAAAACTTCAGCATAGGAGGCTGAAGTTCCCCCAGTTACACTGGGGAACTTCAACTCTAGAGCTGAAGTTTTTGTCTTTATAAATGGGGAACTTCAGCATACGGGGCTGAAGTTCCCCAGTTATAAAGACAAAAACTTCAGCATTGTAAATGGGGAACTTCAGCATACGGGGCTGAAGTTCCCAAGTTATAATGACAACAATTTCAGCATACGGAGCAGAAGTTCCCCAGTTTACAAAGACAAAACTTCAGCTCTTTTGTCTTTGTCACTGGGGAACTTCAGCCCCGCATGCTGAAGTTGTTGTCTTTATAACTTGGGAATCGTAACTGGGAAACTTCAGCTCTTTTGTCCTTGTACCTGGGGAATTTCAGCCCCGTATGCTAAAGTTTTGACTTTATAACTGGCGAACTTCAGCTTAACTGCTGAACTTTAGCTCAGCGAGGGGAAGAGGAGCTGAAGTTATTTTAAAAGTGGGTATAAGTTAAAGTTTTAAAAGAAATGGGTATAGGTTGAAAGGGGGCGACCAAAGAGGGTGCCCCGCGCAATTTTTACAATTAAAAGTTGGCCAAAAATGAAATAAGGCTAGAGATACCGTGACGATCATCGTCGATAAAGAAGAATCTTTCTAAATAGGGGTAAAACTATGTGCTAAACACCCTTTACTGAAAATTATATTATGTATATGGTAAGATATTACTTGTTATTGATTAAAAAATAGACTTTAAACATTCTTATTTAATTTTTTGGCTTCGCCACTAGGGTGTACAAATAAAACCGACAACACCAACTCAAAAATCCAAGTCAAGTCGAGAAAAAAATCCGACTGTGATTTGGTTTGATTTGGTTTGGTGTTGGGAAAAAAACCCGACCATAATTGGTTTGGTTTTGGTTTTAACTAAAAAAAGTCAAACTGAAACCAAACCAACCCGACATTATAAGTATAGAAGTTATAAATATATTTAACACATAAAAACTATTTATTGTAGTGTAGTTTATAAATATTTCTTAAGCTTTTCATATTTTTATCTTTTAATGTATTATCTCAAACTTGGACTTATAATTTTTGGATGCTCTAATAAGTTTTATAGTCAATAAATGTTAGTAATCCAAATAAATCCTAAACTAAAATCAAATCAATATTAATGTTAATAAAAGATATTCAATTCAATTGTATTATAAATGAAAATAGTGTCGGTTTTCTATTTTTAGTTTTTTCATGGTTTAGATAAAATGCATCTTATTTTTCCTTTAGTATTTAGTCATGTAAATAATAGTACTTATTAGTCGTACTTATTTTAGCAACTTAGTAATTATAAATTATATTTGTTTGCATTATGACATATCAATGAAATTTTATGTGATTTTATTATCTTATTGTTGAATATCTTAGTATAATGCCATGACTCATCTCATATTTATGCATGTTATTTTATTGAAAACGCCTTATATAGTTTTGTCTTACTAGGATTAAAGAACTATTTGGGTATGAAAAAAAACCGAGAAAAATCGAGATTAAAACACCCAACTTTTATTGATTTGGTTTGGTCTTTAGATTTAATAATCTGACACAATTGATTTGATTTGGTAATTGAAAAACTCGAACAAACCTTATCTATGTACACCCATATTCATCGTTGTTTCTAAATCATTTTGAGTCAGCAGGACCTTCAAGCATCCAAAATACGCCGGAATTGAAAGTGACATAACATTTCTAATAGAAAATGATGATTTCTTTATAAAAGGTTCAAGTTATGTAACGACCCGACCGGTCGTTTTGTGTTCTAGGATCTGATGCCCCTAAATGAGATTTTCGTAGTTGCTTTTACTGATTTATGACTTGCGGGGGTGGGTGGTTTGAGGCTTGGAGGAGTTTGGAGTGGTATAGAACCACTTAGTTCCTTAAGGTTGGTCTTAAAGGCAAAGTTTGACTTCGGTCAACATTTTTGGTAAACAACCTCGGAATCGAGATTCGAAGATTCCGGTAGGTTCGTATGATGATTGCGGACTTGGGCGTGCATTCGGAACGGATTTTGGATGACCCGGGAGCGTTTCGGCGCCAAATAGTGAAATAAGAATTCCCTTAAGTTCAAATTGAGGTTTGGAGCGTGTTTTGTTTTATCAAGGTCCAAACGGAATTCCGAGACCAGGAATATTTCCGTTATGTCATTTATGACTTGCTCGCAAAATTTGGTGTCATTTCGAGTAGTATAGGTACGTTTCGGCGTGTTGAAAGTGAATTCAAGAACTCAAGGTTCTTAAGTTTGATTCGATAGGTTTTGGGGTATGATTTTTAGATTTAGCGTTGTTTCGGATGTTTCGAAAGCTCGAGTGAGTCCGTATTGTGATTTAGGACTTGTTGGTATATTTGGACGGGGTATCGGGTGGGCCCATATGCCATTCGGGCATAGAGCGAGGCAAAACCCAACCTTAAATGACTGTTGGTGCACCAGATCTGGTGCGACCGCACCTGCGGAGGGCAAGTCGCAGGTGCGAGACCGCTTCTGCGGTCCTAGCCTCGCAGGTGCGACTCCTGAGGGAGCTGCCCATTTCTGCAGGTGCGAAGCCAGGCCCCTTTCCCCTTCTTCGCAGATTCGAGATTTTTCTCGCAGGTGCGGTACTAGAACCGCAGGTGCGAAAAGCCTGTAGGCAGTGAGCTTCGTTTTAAATACGGGACTCAGCCATTTTTGAACACTTCTCTTCATCTTTGGGCGATTTTGAGAGCATGCAAGGAAGGTATTCGACCTAGCTATTGTAAGGTAAGTAATTCCTACTATAAATTTAGCTTAATACTTGAATTCTTAGGTAGATTAACACATTCAATTAGTGAAAATCATGGGTTTAGAGTAAAACCTAGGTTTTTGACAAAAATAGGAATTTACCAAGAAATGTGTTAACGAATCATACAAAAACTATATAATATTGATCCTTAGGGTATAGGTAAGTATTTTCTCCGAAAATTTCCGGAATCCGAGCATGTGGGCTCGAGGGTGTATTTTAGGATTTTCCAATTTGGGTTGAAATGACCATTTAAGTAGGAGAATTAGGGACTTATGAGCATAGATTGACTTTCTAATGCGATGTCTGGCTAGCTTCGAGTTCTTGCGCGACGAATTTGGAGTTTCGGGCGCGTTCTTGACTCGAAAAGTAGGCTTAACCCGAGATAAGTCTCATTTCTAACCTTGTAAGAGGGAATTGTCCCCATAGGTGAATATAAATAATTGCATGTCAATATTTGTGGGGGCTACGCACGCACGAAGTAAGGAGAGTCCGTGCGTAACTACTATTATGTTATGTTGGGGGTTTAGGATTCACAAGCATGCTTTATGTGCCGTAAATATAATCTTAAATGTTAATTTAGGTTGCCTAATATCCTTGAATTGTTAAGTGAGCATCTAGGAGGTTACATTCTGAAATTTATATTATTGAAACCTTCTCTGTAAGTATATTTTCTACTGAATTTTTTGATTTCCTGTTAATTATGTGTATATATACGGGAACCCGCGTCGCATGTATGATTCGCGAGCGGGGTGGCCCTACTATTATGTCAACCGCGTCGCATGTTCGATTCATGAGCAGTGTAATAGATGCATTTATGGTTCGAGCCATTCGACCCTTCGACAACGCATATTTATTTTCGCGTTATGTCGGCCGTATGTTCGCGGCATGTTATGTGTTTGTTAGATGTTGGGTGTTCTGTGATTACGTATTTGTTAAATACCATGAAGAAATAAAAACTAGGTAATTTGTATGCTAGAGAACTTGGCACATAAAGGTAATTGTAAATGATATTCGATGTTTTCGTCTTCATTATTATTCATGATTGTCATCCCTGCTTAGCCTTACTTTTAAAACATATTATTTTGACCCCAGTAAGTGTCACGTTGACCTCTCATCACTACTTGTTCGAGATTAGGCGGGATACTTAATGGGTACATATTGTTTATGTACTCATGCTACGCTCTGTATTTAATTGTACAGGTTCTGAGGCAGGTGCATCTGGGTACCCATCCGGAGCTCGTTCCTGATTTATACCTGGTCGAGGCTTCACGGTGAGATGCTTCTCTTGGCGACTCCCAGCAGCGCTTTGGAGATTTTCTTTTGCTATTCTGTCTATATTTTTCCTCAGAGAGTAGGACAGAATTTTATTCCTTTCAGTATTATTCTACTAGATGCATGTAGACTTGTGACACTAGTTCCTGGCACACACGTTAGTAGACATTATTTTTGGGATGTAATCGTTAATTATGACTTCATGATTATTTATTTTACATAAAGTTACCTAAGTCATTCGTTCTATCAAATATTTAACCGCAAATTGAGTAAGTGTTGGAAAATATTTCGATAAGATAAACGGAACTCACTAGTAGTTAAATTTTTGGCTTGCCCGATAATGGTATCGGGCGCCATCGCGACCTGGGTTAGGATTTGGGTCGTGACACAAAAAATTCTCGCTCTAACTGTCTGGATATTAAGAGCGGACATAAGAAATTTTTCCTTTTCACAAAAACAAAAAAAATTAAAATAATTTTTAGTTATGAAGTTTTTACAAATTTTCAAATACAACTTGAAAATGCATTTTCGAATTTGAAAAATTGATGGGAACTAGTTTTTCAATTGAAAAATTGGAAAGTTGGTATTTTTAAGTTTTACAAATTTACCCTATATTTTTAAAATTTATAAAAGGACCCCAATCAGTTATTAAACCTAGGTAACACCTGTAACTACCCACCATCTAGTTGAATGGCCTTGGACTATATTTTGATATCCACTGTTGAGATTTACAGTTTTACACTTTCACTTGAAGGAGCCATTACAATTTCTATTAGAGATTGTTCGTATAATTAAACAATCAGCATGGTTAATAAACCAGGACAAAGCGATTGATCCAGTTGAGAGCGCAATGCATGCAACATGTAAGATGACAGTCAACGGACAAAAGTCTTTCATTATTATTATTTCACTTTTTTTTGCTTCAATCAATCCTATATTCACATTTGAATGATACCAATCGAGATAATTTTTTCAAGGACTGGCTTCTTCCCTGAGGAAATTACTGGGATTCAAAAGAGAGAAGGAACTTATGTCCCTTAGTACAACATGCTTAAGAAAGCGATTTCTAGGGTCAGCCTGTTTAACTGCATGCCAGACCACTAAGTGACGAAACCATGCAAACAAAGACAACAAGGAGCGCTAGCCGAAACTGGACAATAGGTGGGTGTCCAACAAACATTTCTTAGCTAAGAAGGATTCATTCACCGCAACTTCTCTTACTAGCAAATGAAACTAGACTGTTTGTTTTAAGTAGGATAATCAAGTCGGGATGGTTCTGATATTTTTTTATAAATTATGGGATATAAATCATTTTTCATGGTTTTAAAAAAAATATAGCCAAATATGTTGCAAAAATTATAACCAAACACAACTTCATCTTCAAATCAAATTTTAGTGAAATATTCCAAATTTGAAAAAAATCTTGGATGTTATGTCCAAACACCTACTACATAAATAAATTAAAGACGTGAATTTAGTATATAATTTTTCATAATAGAAAAAAAAATTACAAAAATATGTTAGTTTTATTTTAAACTTTCGGAAAATTTGATATAGAATCAAAAAATCTATATATTATTAAAAGGAGAGGATAAAGCCCTCTCATTAAGCTAAGTGGCATCATAAGAAAAAATCACATGGCATAAGTAGTTAATAATTGGTTATTTAGTTAATAATTAGTTATTAGTTATTATTTTTAAATTTAAATATCTATAAAATAATAAAATAAAATACATATAATATAAAAGCGAAAATTAAATTGGAGAGTAGTTTCAATTGTCCAATTGTCCATTCAAATTGGAGAGTAGTTTCAAGTTGGAGTCTTTAACTTATTTTAAAATAAAAAAACTAAAATTACAAAAAAAAAATGCCAGTTGAAAATTTCTTTTTTCTTAATAATAATTTTTTTTCCTTTTTAAAAATAAAAAAAGTTTATTTATTCATAAAACATCTATATATTATTAAAAGGAGAGGATAAATCCCTCTCATTAAGCCAAGTGGCATCATAAAAAAAAGCTACATGGCATAAGTAGTTAATAATTGGTTATTTAGTTAATAATTAGTTATTGGTTATTATTTTTGAATTTAAATATCTATAAAATAATAAAATAAAATATTTATAATAGAAAAACGAAAATTAGATTGGATACTAGTTTCAATTGTCCATTCAAATTGGAGAGTAGTTTCAAGTTGGAGTCTTTAACTTATTTTAAAATAACAAAACTAAAATTACAAAAAAAAAACGCCAATTCAAAATTTCTTTTTTCTTAATAATAACTTTTGTTTTCCTTTTTAAAAATAAAAAAGTTTATTTATTCATAAAATATCTATATATTATTAAAAGGAGAGGATAAAGCACTCTCATTAAGCCAAGTGGCATTATAAGAAAAAGCCACATGGCATAAGTAGTTAATAATTGGTTATTTAGTTAATAATTAATTATTGGTTATTATTTTTGAATTTAAATATCTATAAAATAATAAAATAAAATATTTTATAATATAAAAACGAAAATTAAATTGGATACTAGTTTAAATTGTCCATTCAAATTGGAGAGTAGTTTCAAGTTGGAGTCTTTAACTTATTTTAAAATAAAAAAACTAAAATTACAAAAAAAAACCGCCAATTCAAAATTTCTTTTTTCTTAATAATAATTTTTGTTTTCTTTTTTAAAAACAAAAAAGTTTATTTATTCATAAAAATATTATTTAGAATAATAAAATAAAATATAAAAATATTTATCTTCTATTATATTAGCTATCTTAAATAACAAAGATAAAAAAAACTACTCATTCAAATTGAGAATGGTTTCAAGTTGGAGTTTAAAAGTTATTTTAAAATATTATTATTATTATTATTATTATTATTATTATTTATTATATCTATATCCTTATCTATATCTATTATCTATTATCTATTATTATATAATAAAAGGAGAGGTAAAATCACCATATTAAGTCAAGTGGCATAACCATAACACGACAAATGTACATTTTTAGGATAAAGCTCCAAGAAAGTTTGAATTTTAAAATTAGGTTATAATAAAAAAATAAAAATTTTAAAAATATCAATTCAAATTGGGGAGTTGTTTCAACAATAAATTTGGGATTCAAAAATAATTTAAAATTAAAAGGAGAGGATAAAGAGCTCTCCCTAAGCCAACATGACATAAGTAGTTAATAATTAGTTATTCATTATTATTTTTAAATTTAAATATCTATAAAATAATTAAATAAAATATATGTTATAATTTAAAAACCAAAATTAAAAAAAATTGTCCATTCAAATTAGAGAGTAGTTTCAAGTTGGAGTCTTTAAATTATTTTAAAAGAAAAAAACTAAAATTACAAAAAAAAAATGCCAATTCAAAATTTCTTTTTAATAATTTAAGGAACCAACAATTAAGGTACTGGATGTTTGGATCTTTCACTTCTAAGAGAAATATTACATTTAACTATATCTCCCAAAAGAGTTGCTAGAGGATTACAAATACAAAATAAAGATGAAATATTGAATGTAATTTATCATATACGTAAATCAACATAATAGTGGTATATTTATAATGTAATTTAAGTGACCATATTTTCTTTAATAATTGTGGTAATCAATCTAAATAATTTAATCTTATATATTAAGTAGCTATGAAAGAGTCTCATACGTTGAACTAGCAAATAAGCTGATAGTTAGGATTTTATAAAATCAATATGATTAAACGTGCTCAAATAAACTAAATCACATTTTGGCATGATATTAACAACCAGCTTAAAATAAAGTGTTGGATTACTTTGAATTTGAGATGAGAAATCTTTTAATATTAGAATGACAAAAGTTTAAATTAAGAAATTTCAAGCAACTCATTAAAATTTTAGAAATATAACAATTTTATAATATAGATAATTTTAATAATGATTGTAATTATTATTAAATATTATGTTGAAAATCAATACTATATATTTTCAATTCAATTTGTTAAGAAGGTCACTACCCAGTCGTGAAGCACAAGCCAAGACACAGAGTTCACAGATCGTAAAAAAGAAAGAAATGGAGAAAGAGGGCAAAAGCGATACCGATAATCGGAGTATAATTACGGTGAACGTTAAGTTCAGTGGCCGATCGATACCGGTGGAAATCTCCGACGAGTCCACCGTCAAAGACCTCAAGTCTCTCCTTCAACCTCGCACAGATGTTCTTCCTCGCGGCCAAAAACTCATATTCAAAGGTTACATTCTCTCAATACAGCCCTATCAATTTTTGTGTTTATAAATCTGGTTTAAAGTTGAAAATTATTTTTAACTAAGGAGGTATGATACTCTTTTTAGACAGACTAAAAAGGAAAGTATGCCAAGCAAATTAGAATTGTAGATAATTATCATTTGAATTTGATAGTTGACATAATTTGTGTGTTTTTTCTTGGATAGGGAAAGTATTGGTGGATCAAATGACATTGAAGTCCTCGGAGGTTGTAAATGGTGCCAAGATCATGCTTATGGCTTCCCAGGGCTTACACCAAGGGGTAATTCTTGATTTTCCTATACACTACTTTATGATTTATCTAAGGGATGGATGTAGAGTTCAACTTATGGGTTCATCAGAACCCAATAGTTTTGACTCGGACCTTGTATATATTCACTAAATAAGTACAACTAATTGATTTCGAACTAAGTAAATTTGATGAGTTATGCTAGGATCTTGAACTCGAAAGCATAAACTTCAAATCTTGGATCCACCTATGATTTTTCTCTGTTCTTTTCCTTCAATTTTGCTCAAAACTTTTTTTTGATGGCTTAGAACTATTAGGGATTGGGGCTATGTTGTGGTAGTATCCTTTGTTTGTTTACATATGTTTATATCATTAGCAAATGTAGAGAACCTCTAGTATTAGAAATCCTTTGATTTGTTATAAAAGACAAATTATTGATTGCTAGAATGAAGTGGGTCTACGTGGAGCAGAATGGATATTGAATTATAGGAGACTGCAACTAGTTTGGGATTGAGGTGTAATTGATTGAGTGTTTATCATTTGATCCAATACCATTCCGTTAGACAGGAACATAATTGATAAATACTGATAACTCTCTGATAGAGTATTAGAATGGGAAGATCAATTAGATATTGATTCTAAGCCATCTCTTAAGATTAATCGACAGCTCAAATAATTGGGAAGTAAGAGGCCCTTTGACATCTCTTCATCTGCAAATAATTCTCGATGTTAAGACACAAAGCTAGGGAACTAATCTTTGAATAGGAAAAAGAGTGGATCTGCCGGGTCCCCGATGAATTGGCTTATTCGGAAAAAGCGTTGTTGTTTGGAAGATCTATCTCGTGTCTGATACTGATTGGTTGGTTCTACTCTGCAAGAAATCCGAATCATTCCCTTGGTTTTTTGTGGGCTTAAATAGACATGTGCTTGTGTTGCTGGATTTTTTTATAAACTTGAAAAAAGCAGAATTTTCGTGTAATTAATGCAAAAGATAAATTTAAAAACCTGTGTAATTCAACCTAGCTAGATCCTGAACTTTTTGTTTTCTATATCAGAAAGTGAATTAATCCACAAATGGCAGCTTTTAAATCTGATGTCTTGAGTTATTTACCTGTTTGTGTATATCGAATAGGATGGACCGTTAAGAAAGGAAGCTTTCACATTGCCCTCAATGAGGATGCCTGAAGCTACGAGACCTAAAAGAGACGTTCCTCAGGTTCCCATTTTGAAGAGCCAACTTGAACGGTGGAAGGCTACTGGCGTCATTGCTCTATCAGAATGCAATCTGAAGGTAAGATGAGATGTAGCTGGCTTTGCTTTGTCCAATGACTTTGAACCTATTCTTGCCATGACCGATATTTATTGTGATGGGACAAGAGATACAATGGTTGAACTGGATGTCACTTTGATTCAGTCGTACATATCGGAGTCAACCTAAAATTAGTAGTATTATTTTCTCATTTTTTTCCCTTTTCTCCTTTCAATTCATTTCATCTAAATTATATCTAATATATATTTCTGCTTGACTAGGTAGATAGCCGGGCTATGCCCTTTCCTTTCCTAATCGTAATGCAAAACTGATCACTGGGATAGATATCCCTAGTATCTTTAGAAAGCTCTTAGGTGGGAGTCCACCAGTACTACAGTCTAACCTTCTATGAAACAAAAAACAAAATTCTACTTCCCTCCACTATGAATAAAAGTGCAAAAACAGATGGAGTAATATGTCATGTAGATTTCATATATTTGCTTAGAATCAAGCAAAATGACTCTATGGCATATCTTGTCCCAATTAAAATTTTTGGCTGATAGATGGATTGAATATAATTCATTTGCTGGGAGCTTGGAGGATTAAAAGCATAATTTTCCTAATATTTGGAAACCAAAAATTTCTCTTTCCAGTTGGTATGTCTAACTCTTTCATCTGTTCAACTTATTTGTTGCAAACCCAAAACCAAAATAACCACCCAAAATTCCTCAGTTGCAAGACAATAATTTTACTTTTTATCCCAAAAAGATGCAAGCCAACCAGAGAAAACCAAAAGAGGAAAATCAGGTGGTTCAAACTTATGAATAAATGTTGGATTAGTACCGGAGAGAATATTTGGCCCGCACTGCTCAGATGAAATCTCATTATATATCACTTATGTGTGTACATATTGTGTATCAAGAATGAGAATATAACAACTGTCAAATGGTAAATGTTCTCTTAGCCAAGTAGTGGAACCGGGTTTGATTCTTTTTGTTCGGTCAAGATAATTTATCTGTTTTCCATTAATTTTATAATAGCAATGCATGTATCCTTTAACTACATTACCAGCTGATTTTATTTTTTATTTTATTTTTACTATTTTTTTTCTCCTTGAAGATATTATTCTCCTTACTCACTGGAACTTGATAGGCCCTGCCTGGTGAAGTATTGACTTGCGGACCTTCTGCAAGAGTTCTTGATCTCAGCCACAACTTGATGCAACATATTCCAGCCGAGATTAGTAGCTTGAGTTCTCTTCAGGTATATTGAGCTGCCTACTTTACATTTCTTTGAAATTGCTAATTTACTACTTTCTGCTAGAAATTTATTTTGGTATTCTTTCTCCTTCCCAGAAATTGATCCTCAACGGAAATGGAATTATGGATAATTCCTTAAGCTGGGAAGGGCTAGCTTCTTTAAAAAGTCTGATGGTTCTTTCGTTGAACCAAAACAAGTAAGTCCCACCTGTTCCTCACAAAATTCACTCCATTGAATGAATCACAATGAAAACTGCTACCCCTTTGGATGAGACGACATAAAAGATAACTTTGACATCTACTTTTTGTTTTATTAACTTTTAATATCCTTGCTATACAATCGTTACTGACTTCCAATTCTCTTCTCACTTGATTATAAAGAGGCTACTTACTACATCTTTCTCTAAACCTCTTATCAGCAGTATGTACTTATGTTAGCCCGCCCGTTGCTTGATACATGAAACCTTTCATCGTGCTGTTGTAAAAGTAGTGATAGTTTGCTTTGTCAATCTCTTGAATTAAAAACATATAAAAGAAGGGGGATGAGAAAATTATAAAATATCTACTTTAACATTTAAAAAAAGGATAAAATTATAAAATCTCTTTGATCATTATTAAAAGAAGTAATTTTCCTTCTGTGTATAGTTCAAAACTAAAAAAGAAAAATTTGTTCACGTTTTGCTGTCGGATATACTTGTTTTCTTTGGATTTTTATGAGTATTTATTGATAGCAAGCTACTTTTGGAGAACTTATGAAAACATATCTCGAGATTGTCAACGATCATGGTCAGTCAAATATTTAAGTAGGTTTGCTTTTACATATTAATTTATACTAAGTTTATTTGAAATGTGTCATATGTCATGCAATGATTGGCTGTTTTCTATTTCAATAATAAATTGTTTTCAAAAAAAAAATGGAGCTTTCCAATTAGGACTTAAGGTATTTTGTTTCAAGTGCCGAATCTGGTCATCAGACATCCCCTTAGGTATAGTAAAAAAACATTCTACTGTGTTCTTGATCAAATATACATTCGAATGTGTAATATTCATCACGTTTACTTACTAGCAGATCAGGATCAGATGTATTGGAATGGAAGAGATGTTCTTAGTGGTAAACATTTTGAAGGTTTGCACAGATAACTGAAGGCAGTTAGACTATGGATATGAGTCCAAATACTGCTTTTTGGCAGAATTGTGTCGAGGCAAAATAAAATCATAAAACTGCATTATTTATTGACTTGGACTCAAATGTGGATGAGAATTGAATAAAGCTGTCAATCGTTGATACAAAAAAGTCATGGTATTGATTTTGTTTGGTCAGTGATATTCAGATGCTGTTTCGTGTTACATTTTTGGTTTCAGATGCGGCATACTCTGTTTACCAATCTCAACCATTTGACATGTGCATTATTTTCCGTTTAAAGGACTCTTGTATCATTATGCCAACTAGTCTTTTCTTTTTGGAATGATTTATGCAGCATTGCAACACTGCCTCCTGAGATTGGGGCTTTGACCAGTTTGAGACAGCTTTATGTTGCACATAACAAGTTAACATGTCTCCCATCTGAAATAGGTCTGTTGACTGGCCTTGAGGTTTTGAAACTTAACAACAACAGGTAATATGAAGTGCTTGAAAATTTGATTTTTCATAAGTTTACTTATCATAATTTCTAGTGTTGAGCTTTTTTTCTCAACATTTTCCTGTGGACATGGATGTTTAAAGAATCAGTTTATCTTTTTGTAATCTTATATTTTTCTTAACAATGATAAGAGCCACATTCTATATTTGTAAGCTTAAACTTCCAATTGCAGGATACACACTATTCCGGAAAGTATAGGGGGTTGTGCTTCTCTGATTGAGGTAAAAAAAAGGGGAGGGGGTTTCCCTTTACTCATATGTCTACTTTTCTTGCATTAATTGGAATCATGAAATTCAAAATATCGGCTAAAACAAGATCCAGCATTTAATGGTTTATACGATGTTACTTTATGTACATATAACCTGATTCATCATGGTGTAGGTTGATTTGTCATCTAATCTTTTGGTGGAGTTGCCAGAAACAATTGACAAACTAAAGGACTTAAAGGTCTGTCTGCATCTATTTGTTTTTGCATTTTTCTTTTTGTCTTGTTATGCAATATTTTCTTTTGAAGTGTGTTTTGAAGATAGCACTTCAGTTTATAGTTACTGTTGGTCCCAAACGCACACGCAAGTATACGTGGTCGTACAAGTAATATAATGATAGATCGAGTGTCGAACCCACAGAGACTTGTGTAAACTACTTACTAAATCACTATAATTGTTATTTAATCAAGCCAAAATAAAAATCCAGGAATGTAACTATTTTATACTACGATTCTAAGAAATAACTAATTATCAAGTAACGAGTTGATTGTTGTGTATTCAATAGAAACAAATATTTCAGGGTTGTGATCGATTCACCATTCGTATTGTGTTCTAATTAACTCTCCCTTTCATATAATTCACTCATGGTTGCTAATTAATCGATAATTGCTCTCATAGCCTTCTCCCNCTAAAATCAAACAATTGCATAAGTGTTGAATTAATTGTAAATACTAGAAAAAGATGAAGAAAACTGAGAATCCTCCGCTCCCTATCAATGTGTGTATATTTCCTCCAAAGTGGCGTGAATCCCTCAAAAATAAGCTTAGACTTGCTTTTATACGTGTTGGGTAGGTTTAGGGCCGAAATAACCGTGTCCCGGGCAAAATAGGAGAAATTCTCGTCAGCAGCGCCCCGGGTAGCGCCGGGCGCCCACCAGGGCGCTGCCCCATAAAAAGTTTCTGCCTCCAGCCCAGCCCTGCCTGTGGCGCCCAAAATCGCTTTTTTCCGGTTTCGTCCGTTTTGGCTCTAATTTTCGCGCGTTTCGCCCCAAATTGATCCTGAATCATTCCTACACATAAAAACACTTCAAATTAATATAAATCATCAAATTTGACATCTAAAACTCACGAAACAAAAGTAAAATATGAGGCGATATACATAGAAATCTATACACTTTAAGCTAAACATCAACACCCCACACTTAGACTCTTGCTCGTCCTCGAGCAATGGGACAATCTACTACCCTTCAACACGTACAAAGTTCATTATCAAGGAGTATTTTACTTTTCAATCACACACCTTACCCCTTGACTATGATCAATACCGGCAATCAAGTATGAACATACAAAATTTCACATTCTTCCCCTTCTTTAAACATGCCCAGGTATTGCAACCACCAAACCTCAAGATTCGACTTGTAACCACTAAGCTCTCTCAATTCACGCAATCATCCAACAAGAAAGTTTACAACATTACCAATTGCTCAAGAGATCATGTGCCCTCACCAACAACAAAAGAGTGAATATGATTAGTCCACACATTCAAATATACTTTTTGAACATAATTTAAGGACATCACACAATTGAACAAAAATTCACTCACTCTCACAAAGAATTCATATGCATCCCGTGGTCGTACATAAGCTTGCCCTTAGTGTAGATCTCTACTAATTTAAGTTAGCCAAATCTAGGATCAATTAAGACTTTTAAGGTTGTAATGTAGGNTACCAACAAGCCTTTCCATGGCTCCACTCAAAAACTAATCCCCATTTTCTCACCTTACTTCTTTTAGCGACTAAGTGCTTTAGGAGGAAAATGTGCAAAAATCTCAATTTAAGAACAAAATAGGGGTACGACTTGTAATGGGGGTACCAAAGAAAAGGTCAAAAGGTTCAAAGGGGATAGCAATGGAAAATTTAATTCTTATGTGACAAGCACATCCATGATCAAGCAAGAAAGTGCCTATGTCATCTCCTAAATTAGCATAACCTACAATTTTGCTTCGATTAACACACGGGGCAAGTTCTAGACTACACAGGATAGCATAGAAAATCACTAAACCTCACTCACACATTGCACATGACTCAATCACAACGGTTTTATTCAACTCTCAAGTCAAGCAAGCACACAAATGAGAGAATTAAGCAATATTACACTATGTAGCATACAAGTCAAGCAACTGAGCTAAGGCGACACAAAATAGGCTATTTATTTTTACTCAGGCATCACATGTCAAACCAAATATAAGGAAAAACAGAATGTATGTCATAACCTAATATGCCGGCACCAAACATGTCAATGGATATCTCAAAGTTACTCAGTTTCTTCCTAACTACTCTAAAAAAAAAATTTTAAGTGCCCGGTTCGAGCTACACCCTTGGAAAAGAACCAGTGCCCAAAGAAAAATCAAGGGATACTACCTACCTATTCTAAGAGAAAAATAAAAATCTTTTTGGTGTTTTTAAATCGGACTTTATCCCTCAAGAAAATTGTCCAACAGATCCATCGTCGGGAAAAGTCCGAGTTTTTCTATTTCTTTTTATTTTAATTTTTCGTTTTTTGAACTAACTAAAATTAACAAAACTAAAACGAAAAAACTGAAAATGCGACTAACTACTAAAACAAAACATAACTAATGCTAAAAAAAGAAAATTCTAACTATACAATTATACAACAACATCACAAGTAGCATACTTCCCACCCCACACTTAAAGCATGTATAGTCCCGATGCATATGAAAATTAACAAAACACAGTAGGGTGAAAAGAAATGCTCCTTGTCAATCGGAAGTCTCCAGAGCAGCAGCTGCAGGCTCATCATCATCAGGGCCTAGAGGAACCACGGCTCGGGGTCCGGTAACCTCTTCACCCCCCTTATCTTCTGTGTCATAGCCGCGTACTGTGTTCACGTCCTTAGAAGAATGAATAGGGCTGCCAGGTTCATCCCCAACATCTCTTTGGCAGAACTAGATAACTCACTGCGCAATTCCATACGCTCCACATCCGTAGCACCTGCTTTACACATCGAAAAGTTCAGAGTTTTATAAATGTACCTGCTGAAGCTTTCGTCCCTCTCATAGTGTGCAACTGGCGTGAGCTTGGAGGATGGCTCCAGCAGTATAGTAATGTCCATTAGCCCGGTGAAGGCTCCACCACTTCGTCATACCCTGGGTACTCAGGCACCCCAAGGTCCATCATATACTTGGTGAGCAAATTTCCAAAGAAAAACCGCTTGATCTGCCGCCGAAACATCGTACATGTCATCTCACCCAACATCAATTCACCCACATTTATGGGTCGGCCTGTCATCAAAAAGTAAATGACACACACTCGAGCACGAGTGCAGTCACTGATATGCTCGGCAAGCATGAGACGTGCTTGTACAAAATTCTGCCACACCTTGGCAGTCTTGTTAAAATCTGACCGGACCATATGAAGATGAAGAGTGCCGTGTTGTTTGATCCACTTGGCAGTCGAATCAACGCCACACAAAGTGTGACGAATCAATTTGTATTTGGGGCTCTTGACAAATTTTTTAAGCCTCGTTGGGAACATCTTCAACCCCCAAGTATTTGCAGATGTCTGTCCGGTGCATTTTAATCTCAACACCCCGTACACTTGAAATAACATGCCCGTCATGCCAATTGGCATAAAGTTCCCGGACTATACTCAAATTTGCGGGCCGGGGCATGTCAATAGCTTCTCCATGTGCCTTGCACGGAGTTGGCTCATTACCTCAGGAAAGTTCCGCTCCAAGGCTTTAGTGTTAATCCCTACCTCGGAGATATAACGCCCCTTTGGCACAAAGTCCCTGTGCCATGCAACCGCCGCATCATCTACCAAATCCAACCGGGGTCGGGGTTTCAAAGGTGCAGGGTGTGAGCTCTCGGCCAATTGCTTGCCTTTGTCTTGGCGGGAGGGGCCATCTCCTTGCTTTATTTTCTTGGGTGCCGGAGAGCTGGAGGAGGATTTTCCAATGCCTTTGCCCTTGCTTGCACTATCATGAGCCATGTGGTATCCTGCAACACCATGAACACGAGAACATGAGACTTGATAAATATTGTACCTAAGGTTGTGGTGAAGTCCTACAAAGACCTCACACTTAAAACCAAAGGTGCAATTAACACTTCTTTCATGATTTTTTATGCGATAAGGTGCAAGTGTTGCCTCCTAAAGCTATGGGTACTCAAGACTTCCCCAACTATTCAAATAATGAATTGATCATGGCTACATGAATTCACATTAATCGTAGCAATAGCATGTGGCACTCCATTTTATACACTACAAAACTACACTACATCACAACTTTCTACAACAAGTTAACAACATATAATACATAATATACATGGTGTAAAGACATGATTTTTTACTTTCAAGCTCAGACCTTTAACATGTAGCAACATTCCTACACACCCCACACTTGTCCCAAGTTCAATTATAAGACACTCGGTTACTCAAGACTTCACCGGTGTACCTAGAAACTTCATTCAAGCATATTCACAAACACCTTGTGGGCATAAATTGTGAGCTCTAGACTTCAACAATGGCGGAAGAGAATGGCCATCCCAATTTTTAATAGAGCAGAGGGACTTTAAGTTTACTACTCCAACCACATAATAATCACAACAACGTCAACAACACCAAGCCAACCACCAAAATAGTCTTACAATTTCATAAAGGGAAAAGCTGGGGGTTAGGGCTCATGGGGGGTGGGATTTACCATTGATACTACACTAAACATAAAAGAAGAAGAAGAAGAAGAAGAAGAAGAAGAAGAATAAAAACATACCTGAAGATTGAAGAAGGAAAAACAAGATAAAAATTGAAAATTTTTGGGTGAGGGGGAGGGGGGATGTCGCGGCAATGTTGAGGGGAGTGGGGGGTGTGTTTGTTTTGTTTCTTTATTTTGTATTGTGGAGAAGTAGAGTATTGGTGGGTGTGGGTATTTGGGTAGAAGATGGGTTATAGTGTTAGTGTAGATGGGTAGAAGATGGGTTATAGTGTTAGTGTAGATGGGTAATTGGGTTGGGTTTAATGGGTATGGGTAATTAGAAAAGTAAATAACCCCCCTCCCAGCCAGGGGGATTTTTGCACACTGCTTTGACCGCCCCAGTGGCGCCTGGCGCTGGCCAGGGCGCTGGAGGGGGGAGTATTTATTTATATGTATATATATATATATATATATTTTGTTAAATAGACAACCCGATCCCCCTAGCTTTTTAAATACTCAATTACATGTATTACACCATTGTATCTATAAATTCTTGGCCTACAAGAATAAAAAAATTGCAAAATCTATCTACTCTACTAAAAAAAATTTAAGAAGTTAACTATGAAAGCGATTAAAAATTGGGTTGCCTCCCAACAAGCGCCTGATTTAACGTCGCGGCACGACGCAGAGTCTCGCCTCACTAATCAGCGATCACGACTTTGGTCTTCTCGCGATTTATGGTACCACCCCAATAGTGCTTGACTCTATGTCCATTCACCAAAATTTTTCGTTCACCATGTATAGCTCGCAACTCAAGTGCACCATATGGAGTGACTCTCACCACCTCAAACGGGCTTGACCATCTCGATTTCAGCTTTCCAGGAAACATTCTCAGCCTAGAATTGAATAATAATACCTGTTGGCCTGACTCAAATTGACGCGGCTTAATATGCTTGTCATGCCATCTCTTGGTCTTTTCTTTGTGAAGTTTGGCATTTTCATACGAGTGCAACCTGAACTCATCTAATTCATCCAACTGCAACAATCTTTTCTCACCCGCGGCTTCAAGGTTCATGTTTAGCTTCTTGATGGCCCAATATGCTTTATGTTCAAGCTCAACGGGCAAGTGACACGCCTTCCCATAGACCAGCTTGTACGGTGATGCCCCAATTGGCGTTTTGTAAGCTGTTCTATATACCCATAAGGCATCATCTAACTTTGCAGCCCAATCTTTCCTGTTCACACTCACCGTTTTCTCTAATATTTGCTTTATTCTCTGTTGGATATGCTTGTCCACTTGTTTGAGGGTCATATGCTGTTGCAACTCGATGACGGACTCCATATTTAGCTAAAAGGTTATTCAACAACCGATTGCAAAAATGGGTTCCTTCATCACTAATCAAGGCACGTGGAGTACCAAATCTCGAGAATATATTCTTCTTCACAAACGCAACGACAACCATGGCATCATCGTCGGCAATGCAATTGCCTCCACCCATTTCGACACGTGGTCAACTGCCAGCAAAATGTACTTATTTCCCCTAGACAATGGGAATGGACCCATAAAATCTATCCCCCACACATAAAAAATTTCGACCTCCAAGATATTATTCAAAGACATCTCGTGCTTCCTTGTGATCGTTCCTGTTCTCTGGCACTGGTCACACTTTTTAACAAACGCGTGGGCGTCTTTGAATAGAGTTGGCCAAAAGAACCCAGATTGTAGCACTTTCGCCGCTGTTCTATCGCCACCATGATGGCCCCCATAAGGTGATGCATGACAATCATACAACACAAGTTCCACCTCTTTATCAGGAATACATTTCCTCATTAACTGATCATCACATTCTTTGTACAAATAGGGCTCATCCCAGTAGTAAAACTTCACATCGCGTAAGAACCTCAACCTTGCCTCAAATTCAATTTCCGGAGGAAGTACCCCACTCACCAGATAATTCACATAATCAGCATACCATGGAGGAGGGTCTTGAGTTATAGCAAAAAGTTGCTCATCAGGAAAAACTTCTTTAATATCTCCACCCTCCTCCACATGGTCATGATTTTCCAGCCTCGACAGATGGTCAGCTACTTGGTTTTCAGTGCCCTTTCGGTCTCTTATCTCCACATCAAATTCCTGTAACAATAAAACCCAGTGCATCAATCTAGCTTTAGATTCTTTCTTTGTAAATAAATACCTGATTGCTGCGTGATCTGTGTGGACTATGACTTTTGTTCCCACCAAGTATGCCCGAAATTTTTCAAAATCCCACACCACAACTAGCAACTCCTTCTCGGTGGTGGTGTAATTGTGCTGTGCATCATCAAGGGTCTTACTCGCATAGTAAATGGAATAGAACACCTTGTCTTTCCTTTGGCCTAGCACTGCCCCAATTGCATGGGCACTTGCATCACACATAAATTCAAATGGTACGGACCAATCAGGCGCAACAATTATAGGGGCAGCTACCAATTTCTTTTTGAGCTCCTCAAATGCCTTCAGGCAGGCTTCATCAAAATTGAAGTTGACATCTTTTTCCAACAACCTGCACAAAGTAGTAGCAACTTTAGAAAAATCTTTAATAAAGCGCCTATAGAATCCTGCGTGTCCCAAGAAACTCCGGACACCCTTCAGCGAAATTGGTGGAGGTAGTTTTTCAACTGCCTCCACTTTTGCCTTATCAACTTCGATGCCACTCCTAGATACTCTATGACCCAAAACGATGCCTTCCTGCACCATAAAGTGACACTTCTCCCAATTTAAGACCAGATTCGTTTCTTCACAACGGGCCAACACCATGCTTAGATTTTTCAAACAATCATCATAAGATGACCCAAAGACTGAGAAGTCATCCATGAACACCTCCACGAATGTTTCCACCATATCAGTAAAAATAGCCATGATGCATCTCTGGAAAGTGGCTGGTGCATTACAAAGACCAAATGGCATTCGCTTGAAGGCAAAGGTGCCATAAGGACAAGTAAACGTGGTCTTCTCCTGATCCTCTGGGCATATGACAATTTGATTGTAACCTGAATACCCATCAAGGAAGCAATAATATTCATGCCCTGCTAATCTGTCCAACATTTGGTCAATGAAGGGGAGTGGAAAGTGATCCTTGCGGGTTGCCTTGTTGAGCCTTCGATAATCAATGCAAACTCTCCATCCCGTAACAGGCGGGTAGGAATCAACTCATTTTTCTCATTCTCAATCACAGTCATCTCTCCCTTTTTGGGCACACATTAAACCGGGCTCACCCAGTTGCTGTCAGAAATAGGAAAAATGATACCTGCATCCAACAATTTTATGACTTCTTTCTTCACCACTTCTTTCATGATGGGATTTAACCTCCTTTGCTGCTCAACACTCGGGCGGTGTCCATCTTCCAAAAAGATTATATGCATGCAAAACGACGGGTTGATTCCCTTAATATCTGCAATGGTCCACCCAATCGCCTTTTTGTGCTCACGAAGTATTCTGATCAATTTCTCTTCTTATGTATTGGTCAGGCTGGACGAGATGATAACGGGCAATGTCTCAAAGTTCCCCAAATAAGCATAGCGTAAATGTGCTGGAAGAAGTTTAAGTTCCAGCTTTGGAGCTTCTTCAATAGATGGCTTAGGAGGGGTCAAAGTAACAGGCTTGTTCAACTCCTCAAATTTTCCTAGCCCGTGGAGGTAACTGCAGGATATTTCAAGAACTTTCTCAATTTCTCCCCTTGTTTCATCTTCACTATCTTCTGCATCCCCAACCAACACTTGCTTAAGAGGGTCAACAGGACTCATATAGGGAACCACTGTTGCCGACTTGCTTTCCACCACAGTAATCATGGATAGCTCTTCATAGTGGACGGGTAATTTGAGTGCTTTATATACATTAAACACCTCCACTCGATCACCAACTCGCATCATCATCTTCCCTTCACACACATCAATGATAGCTCGGCACGTGGCTAAGAATGGACGCCCCAAAATAAATGGGACTTCCTGATCAGGCTCATAATCCAAGATAATGAAATCAGCTGGGAATATGAAAGAGCCCACCTGAACCAGCACATCTTCAATTACTCCCTCAGGATGAGCAAGGGAGCGATCAACCAATTGTAAAATCACTGTTGTTGGGCGTGGCTCACCCAACCCCAACTGCCTGAACACAGATAGCGGCATCAAATTAATGCTCGCACAAAGCTCGCCTGACTGCATGCTTACCAATTGAGATCTGGATAGTAAAACTACCCGGATCCTTTAATTTCTGAGGTAGCTTGCTTTGAATTCAAAGCAAGCTACCTCAGAAATTAAAGGATCTGGATAGTAAAACTACCCGGATCCTTTAATTTCTGAGGTAGCTTGCTTTGAATTCTTGAGCTAACTTACTCAGTGAGCGCCACCGTCTCAAACTCAGTCAACCTTCTTTTATTGGCCACAATGTCCTTGATGTATTTAGCATATTTGGGCACCTCCTGCAAAATATCTATCAGTGGAATATTGATTTGTACCTGCTTCAAGAGGTTAAGGAACTTTTTGTATGCGGCATTATCTTTCACCTTTTGCAACCTTTGAAGGAACGGAGGGGTTGGCCTTGCAACCAATGGTGGGGGTTGCTCAGCCACCCCCTCTTCAGCTGGCTTTTCCGATTCTTTCGGATTGTCTGATGTTGATTCAATAGTGGCTGGTTTCTCATTAAA
>MDKI01132680.1:0-36579 GCA_005239505.1 Nicotiana paniculata
AGCCTTAGATGTTCAGTCCTTAGCCAGTCAGTCCGTGAGATTGGATCTTTCTGAGCCTTGTCGGGTATTGTCTTGTGTGGTTTCTCGGTCTTCCTTATTCGATCGTATCAGGGAGCGGCAGTATGATGATCCTCATTTACTTATCCTCAGGTACACGGTCCGGCACGGTGATGCCAGAGATGTGACCATTGGAGATGACGGGGTATTGAGGATGCAGGGTCGGATTTGTGTGCCTAATGTTGATGGGCTTCGGGAGTTGATTTTAGCATAGGCCCATAGTTCGCGGTATTCCATCGATCCGGGTACTGTGAAGATGTATCAGGATTTGAGGCATCACTATTGGTGGCGAAGAATGAAGAAAAATATAGCAGAGTTTGTAGCCAAGTGTCTCAACTGTCAGCAGGTCAAATGTGAGCATCAGAGACCAGGAGGGTTACTTCAGCAGATTGAGCTTCCAAAGTGGAAGTGGGAGGGGATCACCATGGACTTTATGGTTGGACTTCCTCGGACATTGAGGAAGCATGATGCTATTTGAGTGATTGTGGATCGGCTGACCAAATCAGCCCATTTCATTCCGGTACTGACTACTTATTCATCGGAGCGGTTGGCGGAGATTTATATTCGGGAGATCGTTCGTCTTCATGGTATTCCAGTTTCTATTATTTCAGACAGAGGTACTCAGTTCACTTCACGATTCTAGAGAGCCGTTCAACAAGAATTAGGTACTAGGGTGGAGTTGAGCACAGCATTTCACCCCCAGACGGACGGACAGTCCGAGCGCACTATCCAGATTCTTGAGGATATGCTCCGTGCGTGTGTGATTGAGTTTGGAGGGTCTTGGGATCAGTTCTTGCCATTGGCAGAGTTTGCTTACAACAACAGTTACCAATCCAACATTCAGATGGCGTCGTATGAGGCTTTATATGATAGGAGGTGCAGATCTCCGGTGGGTTGGTTTGAGTCGGGTGAGGCCCGGCTATTGGGCAGAGAGTTGGTTCAGGATGCACTGGAGAGTTCAAGGTGATTCAGGATAGACTCTGTACAGCCCAGTCCAGACAGAAGAGTTACGCGGATCGGAAGGTTCGTGATGTTTCATATATGGTCGGAGAGCGGGTTCTGCTCCGGTTTTGCCTATGAAAGGCATTATGAGATTTGGGAAGAAAGGGAAGTTGCGTCCGAGGTTTATTGGCCCTTTTGAGATATTGAGGCATATTGGGGAGGTTGCATATGAGATTGCCTTACCTCCCAGCTTGGCAGGAGTTCATCTTGTATTTCATGTTTCGATGCTCCGGAGGTATCACAGTGACCCGTCTTATGTCTTGGATTTCAGATCAGTCCATTTGGACAAGGATCTATCATATGTTGAGGATCCTGTAGCCATATTGGACAGGCAGGTCAGAAAGCTCAGGTCGAAGAACATTGCTTCAGTAAAGGTTCAGTAGCGGGGTCAGCCGGCCGAGGAGGCGACCTTGGAGATCGAGCAGGAGCGCAGCAGTTACCCTCATCTTTTCACTACTTCAGGTATGTCTTTATGCTCGTTCGAGGATGAACAAATTTTTAAGTGTAGGAGGATTAGACGACCCGGTTGGTTGTCTTAAGAATTAACACCCCGATCCCCTGTTAATTGTTTTCCCCAAGTCTATTTCTGCTAAATGGAATTGCCGGGACGTTCGGTTTTGAGTTTCGGAGAGTTTTAGGACATTTAGTCCCTCAATGAGAGCTTAAGTGTTGGAAAGTTGCCCGTAGTAGGAGCAGTGTGAAGACGACCTCAGAATGGAAATCCGATGGTTCTGTTAGATCGGTTAGGTGATTTCGGGGTTGGGAGTGTGTTCGGAATGTATTTTGGAAATCCGTAGCTCATTTAGGCTTGAAATGTCGAAGTTTGAATTTTTGGAGTTTTCGGTCCGATAGTGAATTTTTGATTCGAGGGTCGGAATGTAATTCTGGAAGTTGCAGTAGTTCTGTCATGTCATTTGGGATGTGTGTGAAAAATTTGAGGTCATTCGGATAAGTTTAGACATGTTTCGGCGTCGGATGTGAATTCTAGAATTTTCCTAAGTTACTAGGGTTGAATCTTTGCATAATCAATGATTTTAATGTTATGAGACGTGTTTTTAAGGCTCGACCTAGTTCATATGAGGTGTTAGGGTTGGTTGGTGGTTTTTGTTGAGGTCCCGGGGGCCTCGGGGTTGCTTCGGATGCTTAACGAGTGAAGTTTAGGAAAATTATTGATACTGAACCAGGCACCTTCTGGTGTCTTCGCACCTGCGAAGGTTTTTACGCAGGTGCGGACTCGCAGGCATGGTGGCCTTGATCGCAGGTGCGATAGGGGAGTTTTGGGCTAGTGGTCGCAGGTGCGACCTGGGTTCTGCAGGTGCGGGACCGCAGGCGCAACCAAACGACCGCAGGTGCGGCCTTAGTGCATTTTAAGTGACTTTCGCACGTGCGATGCTTTTTACGCAGGTGCGGTATTGGAGGTGCGGTGATCGAGCCCGCAGGTGCGAATCCCCTGTGTATTTTATTCCAAATATCTGAGAGTTCATCTCATTATTCTAAAAAACGGGTAAGGGCTCAAGAAATGGCGATTTTATGTGGGTTTTGAAGAGAAGGATCATAGGTAACATTTTCTAATCCTAATTAATTGTTAGACCATTAATTCCCATTGTTTTCTTTAGTTTAAATATCAAAAATAGGGGGAAAACCATAGGGAAGTAATGTGATTTTTCCCAACCCATCTGAAAAATTTATGGGGTTTTGGCATCGGATTTCAATTATTTCTGGTTGAATGAGTCCGTGAGTGTATGGGTGTCCGGAAAATATAACTTTTACCCGATTCCGAGTCGTGGGCCCGAGGGGTGTTTTGGTCATTTTACATAATTTCGCATCTTAGCTTAAATTAAACAGTGAAAAAGCAGTTGCATGAGATGTTATTCACGATATGTAATTGAATTGTATAGATTTGGGTCATTTGGAGTCGGATACTCGTGGAAAACGTGTGGTTTTAAGTTGATTTTGAGCCGGTTCGAGGTAAGTGGCTTGTCTAACTTTGTGTGAGGGACCTTTCCCCTTAGGATGTGATATTTGGTAATTGAATGCCTTGTACATGAGGTGACGAGCGCGTACTTATGCTAATTTTTGAAAATCCAATTTTACTTTAAGTATTTAGACTGAGTTTCTTTCTTACCTGTTTTATTCCACTTGTAATTATAGTCTATGTTAGCTTAGAAAAGCATGCCTAGTTGCCCTAAATTGCCTATTTGCTTAAGTTTCTTAAATTGTGCTACGTGAAGCATGTTAGGCTAGAACTACTTGTTGCCTTGCATTGTTGCACTCTATTTCTGAATATCTTCTTGTTGTGGCTGCGTGTTTACATTGGGACTACGGATGTGGGATTCCGGTAGCTCCCCCCCCCCCCTTTTTGTTTGTTTACTTTGGGATTGCGGGTTCGATTCCCGATAGATCCCCCTGCATATTTACCTTGGGACTGCGGGTTAGATTCCCGATAGATCCCCCTGCACATTGATAGCTGGACTATGGGACGGTATCCCGAGAGATCTTTCGGATATACATATGATGGACTACGGGACGGTATCCCGGGAGATCCTTCGGATATACATATGATGGACTACGGGACGGTATCTCTGGAGATCCACTGGACAGGTTATAACAGAACTACATGACGGTATCCCGGGAGATCTTTCGGATATACATATGATGGACTACGGGATGGTATCCCGGGAGATCCACTGGACAGTTGAGAAAGGACTACAGGACGGTATCCTGGGAGATCCTCATTGTTACCATTGTTATTATGATGTACATATTCCGTGTTTACTTTGTTCTTGTGTTTGTCATTTCCTTGTTTGAACTGTCTTATTTCACAGCTGTATTCATTATTTCTGTCTGTCTTTCATACTGTAAATTCCTATTATATTATTTAACCTCAGTAGGGCCCTGACCTTCCTCGTCAATATCCGACCGAGGTTAGGCTTGGCACTTACTGAGTACCGCTGTGGTGTACTCATGCCCTTTCCTGCGCATCTTTTTCATGTGCAGATCCAGGTACCTTCACTCAGGCGCACTATCCCCGAGGTTGAGAGATACATTAGTGACTTCGAGGTACATTTGCCGCGTCCGCAGACCAGGAGTCTCTATCTTATATAGCTTTTTGTGAAAATTTATCCTTCCTTACAATTGTATAGACATTCTGGAGTTAGAGCAATGTATTATATTCTGTTAACCTGTGGTTCCCGTGAGTTTCCGGGTTTTGGGGTGATATTGTAGACCTCCGTAGTATTTTGGGTTGTATATGCCAAGTGGAATTTATATACAGTCTTTCTTTAAGATTGTTCAACTTTCTTTTACTTAATTATTCCGAAAATTATGTTGTTATTCCGCATTGCTAGGCTTACCTAGTTACAGGGACTAGGTGCCGTCACGACATGTTCACGGAGGGCGAACTGGGGTCGTGACAACTGGATGGATTTTGCGTTGTAAACTTGCCAGCCATCATGATTGAGCACATTCAAAAGGTGGAAACTTTCAAATATGGAAACCATGGTCTTCCTTATGAATTTCTGCTTACGCATGTTTTCAAGTTCTTTGATGTGCCTTTGGGACAGCCCAAGATAGGGACCAAGAAGCAGACCTCCTCTCAAACTACTTTGGAGGAATGTGAATGTGTTGAAAAAGGTGGAGGGGTAGGAAGCACTTCAATAATCTCTCAGCTTATCAATGCCCAAAATAGTGCTACTGAGGAGATTCGAAAGTTGAATGCAAGGAATGCCATTCTGGAGAGTTAGCAGGCCCAAGGGGCACCAGGGTCAAATGAGGAGATCGCTCATCTGACCAAAGAAAATGCTGATCTCAGGCAACAAGTGATGAACCTGAAGAAGAAACTGCTCGCAGAGCAAATATCGGCCAAAGCCCGAATTGATCTTGTTCTCAACACTCTTTCTAAGGCATCTCCTTCTAGTGTCCCATAGGATAACCCTTGAGTGACCAGTGTCTGGATTATCTCTTTTGTTTTTGATGACTCTATGGAAGTTGTTATTGTTTTCTTTTGTGGTGTAGAAGGAGTTTCCTTGTATTTCTCCTGTTGATAACAGTCCAAATTTGCCTCTGATGTAATGGCAAAGGCTTATGTTTTATAAAAACTATCCACTTTTGATGTTTAATGCTTATGCTTCTCTGTTTCTCCTTTCTATCATGCTGTGTGCACACATGTGGCATGACTTAGTTAGGCTAGACTTTTATGTTGATTACTTGCTTGTGTATTTTTAAAGATGCCAAAAGGGGGAAGTATAATTGAAACAGGGATCTGATTAAGGGGGAACTCGTGCATTTCATGTTACTTCATCTGGGTTTTTTCTCTAAACATGTATTCTCAACCTCTAAGTTTGTCATCATCAAAAAGGGGGAAATTGATGGTTTTACAGTACCTTAGCTTTATGTTTTGATGATCTAAAAAACTTACTGTCAAAGAACCTGATAAAGAACCTGACATACTTGGTACACAACTCAAATCAACGGACTCCAGCCAATGTGAGTTGCTATGACTTCAGAAGATAAAGAATCAACACAGGGACCTGATCCCTTGGAGTTTCCCTGACAGCATTACGAAGTCAACTCTACAGTTGGAAAGTAACATCCTGCACTGTACACGCTACAATGCAGAAACAGTGCAGCAGTCACTTCTCATTGGGAAAGGCTTTGTATCAACCAAGTGCTTACATCATCCATGTGATTTAATCCAAAGGGAATTAACAAAGAGCATTACAATAAAGCATCACTAGAACACTTAAGAATTTATTCAAGCACTCCAACCGTTCATCTGTCAAGCATTCAATTCTCAAGTGCATCAAGAATAAAGAACAACACTACTACGGACCAGTTCCTATAGCAAGTATCTTGTATGTCTTTCTTCCTTCTTGTACTTCTAGATTTATTCATTATCTTTTTTGATATTCAGAGCTTATATTTTCTGTTGTTTGTGGATTAGTGTACCATCTTATCTTCTTTTTTTTTCATGTTCAGTTGCAAGATATGCAGGTATAATACAAGTTATGTTTCTTCCTTCCTCCTCTTTTTCCCTCCCTATATATACTAATGTGCGTATGTAGTTCTTCGATGAGTGTTATATATGTATTTTGTGCCAGTTTTATGTCATAAGAATAAGATCATATATACTTCTAAAAGAATGTACCTTTGATACCCCTATCTATATCAGATACAAAGTTTTATGCTCTACTTGTTTATTAAATTATTTTTTATTTTTTGGTTAACAATTATCCCATTTACATCTGGAGAAATAAGGAATATATAAATTCCAACTTGGAAGTGGTGTTGAGGTGGATCCACGAGCACATTCAGATGATATCTTAAAAGATTACGATCGATCGAGTCAATATCATTGACCAGCTTTCCTCAAAGAGGCTCAAAAGGCTGATTGTTTCAGGACTTGCATTCATGTATTCGAAACTAAGTTTGAATATCCAAGTAGCGTGAAAGGTCAAGCTCCTAAGATTTGAGGAAAATAATAGCAAGGAAAGTCAATATTGTTAGATAGTATTTGATATGTGATGCACCAACTCTTTTGATTGTGTAACTTGATAACTAAATTAGGATGCACTTGTTTTGTTGTCTGTTGGTTACTTCCGACTGCTTCTTTGACCATCCCAGTTGGATTCCAAATGAATTCTAAAGCATCATTAGAGAATGATAGTCATAGTATGATTACAGTTTGAGCATGTAATCTATCGTGTCAAATTAGTCATTCATGATCAAATAAAGAACCAAAAGCTTAAAGATAGTTTCTACCATGATTAAGAGAGCTCAAGTAGTTGTATAAATAAATAAAGCATGTCATAAGCAGAAATATTATTAAATCAAGGTATAAGTAGCTGAAGATCTGGTTCAAATCAATAATGTTGGGCTCGTGCTTTGCACGGGCAATTCTCATCTAGTTATAGTATGTATATAGTAATAGTAGTAGCAGCAGTCGCCTTATATGTCCTCGTCTGAGGATTTGTAACTAAGCTTGCTCAGAAATTTTACCATACTAAATTTATCAACTTGTTTACCTCGAAATACGAGTAACAATTAAACTTGTAAAGTGGATATAAGGATATGTGATAAATTCAATGCCAATTGATAAATAGCTAAATAAGTAAAGGAATTAAACAATTAAAATGGATCAAACCAGTGTAGTAGAAAGTTATCGACCCCGGCCTGAATTAGACTCGAGATCAAGTGCCAAGAGCAGTAAGAGCGACAGTAGTAATATGAACAATAAGAAATATAAATATTTAAGAGCGAATAAAATATCAGAGTTCTTTGTATTTCTCGATGATGGTGTAAGAGGTAAGTGCGTACAATGATAATAATGATAATGTGTCACTCTACAAATGAACGAATTCCTCTTTATATAGTAGAGGAATTATAAATAAAGTATGACTCTAATTTCGGAAGTAAAATACACAATTTATATCATTAACCGTTAATGGTTCTACCAGTTTCGAGATTCTCGTCGGGATTGGTGGTCGATTGCGGATATCTCGTGATTCTGTTACTACGATGTTGATCCTGCATGTTCTCAATCCCTAGGTCTTCTCGTTCCTCGAGCCCGAACTTGCTTTGATACAGGTTTACTATCGAGGCATACCCTCGAACCAATAAAATCGGGTATCCTCAATTTTTACCATATATAGATAGTCACTGTGTTTCTTGGAATGAAATGATAAGAAACGATTTAAGCTTTGATTTCTTGATTGACGTCGTCTCCGTGACATAAGTGATGGATGTGACGGGAACATCCTGTTAGTTCGGTTCCTTAAGAACCATCAATGTTTGTCAGTCACCGGTTGGCCACTAGTGATATCGAACCGTTGTTTGAAATCTATAAATACCACCTCTCCAATTGATTTCAAATTTTACTTTGCTTTAAATTTCACCTGTTGAAACTGATCATATATGCGCTCTGGTCAATGGAGTTGATATTGTTTTGGATGTTTCTCTACTTGGGGACATACTTAAGGTCCCTGTTGATGGTATGTCCTCTGTCAAGAATGTATGTGGCTCAAATTTTAGGAATATTATTGTGAAGGAAGGGGCAGTCCAGCGGGGGGAATGGGTACACAAGAAAGCTCTACTTCCTGTTTATTAGCTACTGTTTGAGTTGGTAAACACGGTTCTTCTACCCAGCGCTGAGAGAATTTCCATCACTTCCAAGTCTGATCTGTATTTGATGAAAGCACTGGATGGATTTCGCGCTGTAAACTTGCCAGCCATCATGATTGAGCACATTAAAAAGGTGGAAACTTTCAAAGATGGAAACCATGGTCTTCCTTATGGATTTCTGCTCACGCATGTTTTCAAGTTCTTTGATGTGCCTTTGGGACAGCCCAAGATAGGGACCAAGAAGCAGACCTCCTCTCAAACTACTTTGGAGGAATGTGAATGTGTTGAAAAAGGTGGAGGGGTAGGAAGCACTTCAATAATCTCTCAGCTTATCAATGCCCATAATAGTGCTACTGAGGAGATTCGAAAGTTGAAGGCAAGGAATGCCATTCTGGAGAGTTAGCAGGCCCAAGGGGCACCAGGGTCAAATGAGGAGATCGCTCATCTGACTAAATAAAATGTTGATCTCAGGCAACAAGTGAAGAACCTGAGGAGAAACTGCTCGCAGAGAAAATATCGGCCAAAGCCCGAATTGATCTTGTTCTCAACACTCTTGCTAAGGCATCTCCTTCTAGTGTTCCCTAGGCTAACCCTTCAGTGACCAGTTTCTGGATTATCTCTTTTATTTTTTATGACTCTATGGAAGTTGTTATTGTTTTCTTTTGTGGTGTGGATGGAATTTCCTTGTATTTCTCTTGTTGATAACAATCCAAATTTGCCTCTGATGTAATGGCAAAGGCTTATGTTTTATAAAAACTATCCACTTTTGTTGTTTAATGCTTATGCTTCTCTGTTTCTCCTTTCTATCATGTTGTGTGCACACATGTGGCATGACTTAGTTAGGCTAGACTTTTTTATGTTGATTACTTGCTTGTGTATTTTTAAAGATGCCAAAAGGGGGAAGTATAATTGAAACAGGGATCTGATTAAGGGGGAACTCGTGCAGTTCATGTTACTTCATCTGGTTTTTTTCTCTAAACATGTGTTCTCAACCTCTAAGTTTGTCATCATCAAAAAGGGAGAAATTGATGGTTTTACAATACCTTATCTTTATGTTTTGATGATCTAAAAAACTTACTGTCAAAGAACCAGATAAGGAACCTGACATACTTGGTACACAACTCAAATCAATGGACTCCAGCCAATGTGAGTTGCATGACTTCAGAAGATAAAGAATCAACACAGGGACCTGATCCCTTGGAGTTTCCCTGACAGCATTACGAAGTCAACTCTACAGTTGGAAAGTGACTGTCTGCACTGTACACGCTACAATGCAGAAACAGTGCAGCAGTCACTTCTCATTGGGAAAGGCTTTGTATCAACCAAGTGCTTACATCATCCATGTGATGTCATCCAAAGGGAATTAACAAAGAGCATTACAATAAAACATCACTGGAACACTTAAGAATTTATTCAAGCACTCCAACCGTTCATCTCTCAAGCATTCAAGTCTCAAGTGCATCAAGAATAAAGAACAACACTACTACGGACCAGTTCCTATAGCAAGTATCTTGTATGTCTTTCTTCCTTCTTGTACTTCTAGATTTATTCATTATCTATTTTGATATTCAGAGCTTATATTTTCTGTTGTTTGTGGATTAGTGTACCATCTTATCTTCTTCTCTTTTCATGTTCAGTTGCAACATATGCAGGTATAATACAAGTTATGTTTCTTCCTTCCTCCCCTTTTTCCCTACCTATATATACTAATGTGCGTATGTAGTTCTTCGATGGAGTGTTATATATGTATTTTGTGTCAGTTTTATGTTATAAGAATAAGATCATATATACTTCTAAAAGAATGTACCTTCGATACCCCTATCTATATCAGATACAAAGGTTTATGCTCTACTTGTTTATTAAATTATTTTTTATTTTTTGGTTAACAATTAGCCCATTTACATAAGGAGAAATAAGGAATATATCAATTCCAACTTGGAAGTGGTGTTGAGGTGGATCCACGAGCACATTCAGATGATATCTTAAAAGCTTACGATCGAATCAATATCATTGACCAGCTTTCCTCAAAGAGGCTCAAAAGGCTGATTGTTTCAGGACTTGCATTCATGTATTCGAAACTAAGTTTGAATAGCCAAGCAGCGTGAAAGGTCAAGCTCCTAAGATTTGAGGAAAAGAATAGCAAGGAAAGTCAATATTGTTAGATACTATTTGATATGTGATGCACCAACTCTTTTGATTGTGTAACTTGATAATTAAATTAGGATGCACTTGTTTTGTTGTATGTTGGTTACTTCCGACTGCTTCTTTGACCATCCCAGTTGGATTCCAAATGAATTCTAAAGCATCATTAGAGAATGATAGTCATAGTATGATTACGGTTTGAGCATGTAATCTATCGTGTCAAATTAGTCATTCATGATCAAATAAGGAACCAAAAGCTTAAAGATAGTTTCTACCATGATTAAGAGAGCTCACGTAGTTGTATAAATAAATAAAGCATGTCATAAGTAGAAATATTATTAAATCAAGGTATAAGTAGCTGAAGATCTGGTTCAAATAAATAATGTTGGGCTCGTGCTCTGCACGGACAATTCTCATCTAGTTATAGTATGTATATAGTAATAGTAGTAGCAACAGTCGCCTTATATGTCGTCATCTAAGGATTTGTATTTAAGCTTGCTCGGAACTTTTACCATACTAAATTTATCAACTTGTTTACCTCGAAATACGAGTAACAAGTAAACTTGTAAAGTGGATATAAGGATATGTGATATAATTCAATGCCAATTGATAAATAGCTAAATAAGTAAAGGAATTAAACGATTAAAATGGATCAAACCAGTGTAGTAGCAAGTTATCGACCCCGACCTAATTAGACTCGAGATCAAGTTCCAAGAGCAGTAAGAGCGGCAGTATTAATATGAACAATAATAAATATAAAGAGTTAAGAGCGAATAAAAGATCAGAGTGCTTTGTATTTCTCGATGATGGTGTAAGTTGTAAGTGCGTACAATGATAATAATAATAATGTGTCCCTCTACAAATGAACAAAATTCCTCTTTATATAGTAGAGGAATTATAAATAAGGTATGACTTTAATTTCGGAAGTAAAATACACAATTTATATCATTAACCGTTAATGGTTCTACCAGTTCGGAGATTCTCGCCGGGATTGGTGGTCGATTGCGGATATCTCGTGATTATGTTACTACGACGTTGATCCAGCCTGATCTCGATCACTAGGTCTTCTCGTTCCTCGAGCCCGAACTTGCTTTTATACAGGTTTACTATCGAGGCATACCCTCGAACCCATAAAATTGGGTATTCTCAATTTTTACCGTATATAGATAGTCACCGTGTTTCTTGGAATGAAATGATAAGAAACGATTTAAGATTCGATTTCTTGATTGACGTCGTCTCCGTGACATAAGTGATGGATGTGACCGGAACATCCTGTCAGTTCGGTTCCTTAAGAACCATCAATGTTTGTCAGTCACCGGTCGGCCACTAGTGATATCGAACCGTCGTTTGAAATCTATAAATACCACCTCTCCAATTGATTTCAAATTTTACTTTGCTTTAAACTTCACCTTTGCTTTGATTGAATCTTTCAACCTTCAAGATTTCCTTGACTTCTTCATATCTCCATCAATCTTACCCCTACTTTCTGCCTTTCTCTCTTATATCCATGGCTAAGACCTCCAAAACAGTGCCGCAAAAGGAAAGAGACTCCTCTTCGAAGATGGCCGGCGATAAGACGTCGATGGTATCACGCGTAGAGGAGTGTGTTCCTGGGCCGTGTGAACTGACTTCTGAGTTCAAGGTGGACAGGACCCCTTCAGTTCCCAGCTGGTGTGAGCCCATGTCCCACTATATTTTCTCGATATCTGAGATGATCTCGAGCAAGTGAAAAAGGACTGTAATTGGAGTGACAAAGAAGTGGTGGTTCCTTCGCCTGAGGAGGATATCACCACTTATGTGAAAGGTTTTTTGAGAGTTTACACTTACCCTTTCACATTGGGGCCCGTGGACCCGGTCATATTAGACTTTTGCCGCCAATATTGAGTAACCCTAGGGGAAGTCCACCCTTCATTTTGGCGCATCGTGATCTTGCTCAGATTCTTCTCGAGCAAAGTCGAGGGGATTTTTTTCACCTTCGACCATCCAATCAGGCTGTACAGTTCTCGGCTCTACCGAGGTGGTTTAGTAAAGCTCCTGCGCTGGGCTATGAAAATATTGTTCTCGAGCATAGATGAAGACAAGGATTGGGGTTGGATTGGTCGATTCGTCCGAATCAGGACCTCCGATTTGATTCATGCCGAGAAGATGCCATTCCCCGAGGAATGGAATATGAAACATAAGTCCGATTTTCGTCGCTGGTGTTTGATTTCTTATTTGATTGATTTCTTTCCCCGATCTAAGTTTCATTTCGTGGTGCAGCTTCTACTTGGTTCCCCGGTGCTATCCCGGATCTCGAAGGCTGGGTTCACCAACTAGCCTCCACCTCTTCATACTGCAAGCGCTCCTGTCGAGATTTGGCCAATGGTTGATTGGAAGCTAAGAACCACGGTGAGTTCCTCCGTCCGTATGCCGATGTCTTTTTGTGAGAATACATGTTTTTAACTCAGTCTTTTCGTGCAGGCCTCGGAGAGAATGTAGCCATGAGGCCACCCCTGCCTGGTGAAGAGGGGGTTCCACAGTCACTCAAAGAGAAGAAGCGGCAAAGGGTCTCGTCCCCTGGTACCTCGAAGCCCAAGAAGAGCAAGGCCTGAAAATCGAGGGTTGGCACTGTCGCTTTGCCTGCCGATGTGGCCCAAAGACTTCTGGAGAATGACGCGGCAGCACAAGGTGATGATGACTGCATTTTGATAGTTCCTGAGGGGCAAAGCACTGCAGCTTCCGAGGTTGCCGAGTCGGCGGTGGACGAGTCGGCTTAGTCTCAAATTAGGGGGATCTCGAAGGGAGATCTTAGCGAAGCCCCCAAGCCTTTAAGCGGTGCGGGTGCTCCTCGCTGCGCCGAAAGATCGACGGGTGTTCCCGAAGGGTCTAGCTTCGAGGCCCTTATAAGAGAGGAAGGTGCCTCGAGTGACTCGCTCGGGGCAATAAATATAGATGATTCTCCGCCCGGTCCTTCATTTTTCGAGGGGAAATTCTGAGATTCTCGCGCTATGAGAACTCCTTATGTGGAGCTAGCCCATGAAGGGGATGATATATTTCGAGAGTGCTTTCACGGGGTCGAGGATGGTCCCGACAGACGCGTCACTTGTTTTCAATAAAGTTCAACGTCTCTTAAAACGGGTAAGTGTTTTTCCCTTTTCACTCATGATCGCATCTAGTTCGTATATTTTCAAGGCTAACTCTTTTTTCCATGTGCATGCTTTGGTGCTTCATCAAGAGGCATCTTTCAAATCTCGGACGGAGATGACCTGATGTGAAGCCGAGCTCAAAAAGCTTGTAAAGGAGAGGGATGACCTGAAACTCCTTTACATTCGAAATGAGGAGGAAATTGCGACCATCCGACCTAAAATTATGAGAGCACTCCAAGATCACACCGAGCTCATTGAGAAGATAACGTAATTTCTTGAAAACTTTTAAAATATCAATTCAAATTTGGTGATGGATCCTTCGGTTTCGCAGTTTCAGCAGAAGGGCGAACTGGTGTTGCGGCTTCGAGAAGAGGACAAGATGAAGGAGGCCAAAACTCTAGGGTGGAGACAGCACATATAATGCCTTGCCTCGGAGAAGGATGCACTTAGAGCCCAGTTAACTTTGACTAAGCGCCAGCTCCAGAGTGCGAAGGAGGAAAGTCTAGCTCGAGCACGTAGGACCGAGGAGGTTAAAGTCATCCTTGTTAAAGCTAAAGCTCAGTCGGAGGCACTTGTGGCCTCTTATCGAGCCGATGACGAGGCCTCCAATCTTCGGGCACATGAGATCTCTGCTTCAGCTGAGATTAGTTTATCATGTGCTCTTGCTCATGCTAGGCAGCGATCTCGGAGAGAGGCTTTAGAAGAGGCGCACGCTCGTGGTTTCGACCTCTATGCTGATATCGAGAAGGCAAAAACTTTTGAGGATGAGGCCGCAGCCATGCTCTCTGATGATGAAAGCTCTGTTAGCGGATCTGAGGATGAGGGAGGCAAGGACTCTGAATGAGTCTCCCTCGGAGAAGTTGCTCGGGAGTGAGCCGGTCTCGAGGCAGGGCTAGCCTGATTAGATTGTAACTTCTTTTTTCTTTTGTAAAGCTCCGACTGGCCCCTTGTATATATATATTTTTTATATAATGAAAAATTTTCCTTTGATGCCTTCATGAGTTTTTGTTTCGTGTCCCTTGTATGTTTACTTGTCCTTGCTGAAAGATTTTTATTGCTTCATTTCAACTTGTGATTGAGATAAACCCTTAGGCTCTTTATTTTTACAGGGGCGAGTCCCTGAGCTATTAAGGTAAGTCCCCGAGTCCAAAACTTATTTGAGAACTCATCTCGGGAATGGCTCATTTCGAACTGGTAGATGAGCTATCTTTGATAACCAAGCTCGGATAGTTTTATAGAATAGGGTAGACCCTTAAGTTTTTATCAATGATTATTAAGCTTTTGAGCTCACTGTTACACCTTTCATGAGAATATTCGAGTTGTAGTTAATTTTTTGTTTAAGATTGTAACCCTTGAGTTCGAATCGAGTGAGAGTGAGGTCTCGAACCCTAATCGTATCGGCCTCTAGGTTTATTAGATCGGCCCTTAGGCTCTTTAAGTTGGGCCAGTTTGGCCTCTAAAAACGCCTATAATTTTTCCCTCTTTTCGACTAAAAGACGTAGTGAAAATTTCTTTATGCCTTAGTATGTGTTTTTTGTACCCGTTGGATTTTTCGAGGGTTCAGCAATTGGAGCCCAATTTTTTCTTAACTCGTTTGTGTTAAGATAATTTAATACCTCTTGAGGCTTTTTCGAAGGCTGATATTATCGAAGCCTTTAAATTTTTTGAGGGATGATTTTATCGAAGCCCTTTTTTGTTTTCTTTGTCGAGGGTAGCCTTTTTCAACCGGTTTTCAAAGTATTTGAAGGACTTTAGTTTATGGAGGAAGTCAGACATCTCTGAACCGCATTATTTCGGCCGTAGCCCTTTTATATGACCGTAGTCTTTAATATGGCCGTAGCCTTCGGGTAAATCTCTTGGATTTGTTTCCCGATAACATTTCGAACTTGTTCGAAATATTAGTCCCTGGGTGTGATGGACTTGGCCTGTATATCGGGGGGTGCCTCTTTGAGGTCTTATGATATCGAACTTAGATAGATCGAGTAGGCAGTCCCCGAGTGTTCAGGGTAGGCTTGCACTTGGACCTTGGGCCATTTTTCGCAAGTGTTAGTTTTGCACAATAGATCATAAGCACATGATTTGTATAATAGAAACTACTTCAAACATGAGATGTTTGAGAAAAAAAAAGAGTGCTTCTTTTTATTATTCATACATGCATACATGTTTTGTTATCGGGACTTGGCTAATCTATATGGACACGGTTCATTCGATCGTTTGGCCCATTACAAAATTCTTCCTATGGAGAACCATTTACATAACATCCAAGGATGATGCCCCCTAATATTTGAGGTTGATTGCAAACAAGCCTTGGATACTATTGAATTACCCTCAGGTAGCACATAGTTGTTGCCTCGTTAAAAACCTTGCCGTAAAAACCCATTTGCGATAAAAACCGGTCTAAGGGAAAAAGAGCGCAATGCGTACTTTAAAACCTGAGGTCTCGATTTCTTGGACTGGATACCAGCAACAAGTTAGTTTCGAATATTTAAGTAAATGAAAAAGGATAAATCAATACCTTAGCAATAATATCGCTTGAGGAGTGATATGTTCCAATTATTCGACAATGGCTCGTCGTCCATTGTTCCAAGCTTGTACGATCCTTTCCCGACTATGTCGAGGATTTGATAGGGTCCTTCCCAGTTAGGACCGAGTTTCCATTCATTAGAGTCTCGAGTATTGATGGTGATTTTCCTTAAGACCAAATC
Organism: Nicotiana paniculata; assembly: GCA_005239505.1. NCBI lineage: Eukaryota > Viridiplantae > Streptophyta > Magnoliopsida > Solanales > Solanaceae > Nicotiana > Nicotiana paniculata. The sequence continues at coordinate 16,151 of MDKI01132680.1, forward strand.
CCTGACTTTGAAGTGTCGAAGATTGGTTCTTCTATTGTAATACCTCTCGATTCGTTGCTTTTGCGCGGCCATTCGAACGAGTGTCGCTTCTCGTCTTTCATCTAAAAATCCGAGGCTGGTTTTCATTGCCTCATGGTTCGATTCTTCCGTTGCATGCCGAAACCTGGCGTTGGGTTCTCCGACTTCGACATGTATTAAGTCTTCGGATCCATAGACTAAAGAAAACAGATTTTCTCCAATACTGGACTTCGATGTCGTCCGATATTCCCATAGAACCTCGGGCAATTTTTCTCTCCATTTCCCTTTGGCTTAATTTAGACTTTTCTTCAAGTTTTGGATGATAGTTTTATTTGTTGATTCATCCTGTCTGTTTCCACTAGGGCGATATGGCATCGATAGTATCCTCTTTATTTTGTGATCTTCGAGGAATTTCGTTACTTTATTGCCGATGAATTGTTTGCCATTATCACACACTATCTCCGCAGGTATCCCGAATCGACATGCAATGTGATCCCATATGAAGTCGATCACTTCTTTTTCTCTAACTTTATCGAAGGCCTATGCTTCAACCCATTTAGAGAAATAGTCAGTCATAAATAGTATGAATTTAGCTTTACCTGGGGCCGATGGCAGAGGGCCGACGATGTCCATTCCTCATTTCATGAATGGCCATGGGGACAGGACCGAGTGAAGTTGTTCACCGGGCTGGTGAATCATTGGTGCAAACCTTTGACATTTGTCGCATCTTCGAACGAACTCCTTAGAGTCTTTCTCCATGATATCCCAATAGTATCCTGCTCTAATGACCTTTTGAACTAGTGACTCGGCGCCAGAATGGTTCCCACAAGTGACTTCGTGGATTTCTCGCAAAATATAGTAGTATCTCCCGGCCTCAAGCATACTGCCAATAGACCATCGAACGTCCTTCTGTATAACGTTCTGTCTTCGTCTAAGGCGAACCGAGTGGCTTTAGTTCGTAAGGTCCTTGATTCCTTGGGATCCGACAGCAGCTTCCCATTCTTCAAATATTCAATGTATTTGTTCCTCCAATCCCAGGTTAAGCTTGTAGAATTGAATTCAGCGTACCCTTCCTCAATTACAGACCTCGAGAGTTGCACGACAATCCCCGAGATGATTTAGTCTTTGTCGACCGACGATCCCAAGTTGGCAAGTGCATCAGCCTCGGTATTTTGTTCCCGAGGTACATGTTGCAGGGTCCATTCTTTGAAGTGGTGTAAGGTGACCTGCAATTTGTCTAAGTACCTCTGCATCCTGTCTTCTCGAACTTCGAAGGTTCCGTTTACCTGGTTAATTACCAGTAGGGAGTCACATTTAGCTTCGATGACTTCTGCTTCCAAGCTTTTAGCTAGTTCGAGACCTGCAATTATAGCCTCATACTCGGCCTTGTTGTTAGTCAGTTTGGCAGTTCTAATCGATTGTCTAATAACATTGCCTGTAGGCGGTTTCAAAATAATACCAAGCCCGGATCTTTTCACGTTCGAGGCTCCGTTCGTCAAGAGGGTCCATACCCCGATGATGTACCCGATTTTAGCAAAAGTTCCTTTTCCACTTCGGGTACGAGGGTTGGAAAAACGCCTGCCACGAAGTCTGCTAATATTTGACACTTGATGGCCGTTCGGGGTTGATATTCAATATCGTACCTGCCGAGTTCGACGGCCCATTTGGACAATCGGCCCGATAACTCGGGCTTGTGCAATATATTTCGAAGGGGATATGTGGTAATGACACATATAGTATGACACTGAAAATATGGCTTTAGCTTTCTATATGCGCTTATTAATGCAAGTGCCAATTTTTCTAGGTGTGGATACCTGGTTTCAGCATCTGCTAAAGTCTGACTCATGTAATAAACTAGAAACTGTGTACCTTGTTCTTCTCAAACTAATACTCTACTTACCGCTATCTCGGACACTGCCAAGTATAGGTATAGCTTCTCATCTGCCTTTGGGGTGTGGAGCAAAGGTGGTCTCAATAGGTACCGTTTCAGTTCCTCCAATGCTTGCTTACATTCCGGAGTCCATGTAAAATCATTTTTATTTTTAAGTAAGGAAAAGAACCTGAGGCTTCAATCTAACGACCTCGATATGAACCGGCCTAGGGCGGCTATCCGTCCGGTTAGCCTCTGAACGACTTTTACACTGTCCACGACGGTTATGTACTTGATGGCCTTGATCTTATCGGGACTAATCTCGATTCCCCGATTTGACACCATGAAGCCGAGGAATTTTACCTGAGCCGACCCTGAAGGCACACTTTTCTGGGTTAAGCTTCATGTTGTATTTCCTCAAGATTTCGAATGTCTCCTGTAAATGAGTCAAATGGTCCTCTGCGCGCAGGGACTTAACTATCATGTCGTCAATGTAAACCTCCATTGATTTTCCTATCTGTTCTTCGAACATCTTGTTAACTAGGCGTTGGTAGTAGCCCCCGCATTTTTTAGCCCGAAGGGCATTACATTATAGTAGTAAGTTCCATACTTAGTGATAAAAGAAGTTTTTCCTGGTCTTCTAGGTCCATCTGGATTTGGTTGTACCCAGAATAGGCGTCGAGAAAAGTAAGTATCTCGTGGCCAGCCGTAGCATCGATCATTCGATCGATGTTAGGCAAAGGAAAAGAGTCTTTCGGACATGGTTTATTCAGATCCTTATAATCTACACACATTCTAAGTTTGTTCCCCTTTTTGGGGACTACGACTACGTTGGTTAACCATTCGGATATTTGACTTCCCGAATGGATCCTATTTTAAGAAGTTTAGTTACCTTTTGCTTTATGAAGGCGTGCTTCACCTCAGACTGAGGCCTTCTCTTTTGCTTTATCGGTCTGAACTTGGGATCCAGGCTCAACCGATGAGTTGTAATCTCGGATGGGATTCCTGTCATGTCTAAGTGGAACCACGCAAATAAATACATGTTATCAATAAGAAATTGAATTAGTTTTTTTCTGAGTTCGGGGGTCAACCCCGTTCCCAGGTATACCTTACGTTTGGGTAGATACTTGATGAGTATCACCTATTCCATCTCTTCGACGGTCGATTTGGTTGCATCTGATTCTTCGGGAACGATGAAAGTTTGAGGAGCGAGAAAATCCTCTTCATCTTCTTCGATTACCTATTTATCTGACTTGATCGAAGCTGGGGACGGTGATTGCTATTTGGCCGCTTGCTTATCTTTGGTGCTCGAATTTTCTGAAGTCGAAGGTGCTGGTATCGGCGTCACCTCGTTGACTGCAAATATCTCCTTTACTACGTGTTGTTCCCCATAAACCATTTTCACACAATCCACTGTCGGGAACTTCATCATTTGGTGAAGGGTCGACGGTACTGCTCTCATGTTGTGGATCCATGGCCTTCCGAGTAGTGCATTGTACCTCATGTTTCCTTCGATGACATAAAATTTTGTGTCTTGGATGGTCCCGGCCATGTTCACTGGCAGGATTATTTCTCCCATTGTTGTTTCACTAGCCATGTTGAAGCCGTTTAGGACTCGTGATGCAGGTACAATCTGGTCTAGTAGACCGAGCTGCTCTATGACCCTCGATCTGATTATGTTTACTGAGCTACCTTGATCCACGAGAACATGTTTAACTTGAATTTTATTTAGCAAAATAGAAATTACCAAGGCGTCGTTGTGCGGCCATGAGATGCCTTCCGCTTCTACGTCGTTGAACGAGAGAGTGACTTCGGGCACATAGTCTCGAATCCGTTTCTCCCTCGTGATTGATACTTTGGTGCGTTTAAATATAGCTCCTTGTGGGACGTCGACTCCGCCGACGATCATGTGGATAACATATTGAAGCTCTTCTTGCTCATTCTTTCTGTTGGCGTCTCTTTCCCTGAAGTGATTTTTGGATCTATCACTGAGGAATTCTCAAAGGTGACCTTCGTTGAAAAATTGAGCTACTTCCTCTCTCAACTGTCTGCAGTCTTCAGTCATGTGGCCATGCGTGCCATGGTATTTACACATCAGTTTTGGATTCCTTTGAGAAGGATAGGTTTGTATAGGTCTGGGCTACCTGGTGTCTTTGATCCTCCCGATGGCCGATACGATACCGGAGGCATCGACACTGAAATTGTACTCCGATAATCAGGGTGCTTCTGTGGGATATGCATATTTGTCGAATACGGTTTTGCTCATGAGTCCCCAAGAATTCTGTCCTCGGTCACCCCTCCGATTGTTCTGGGTGGAATTACGTCCCGTATGGTTATTCCTTATATATGAAACATATGGCTGATACCGATCTTTATTCGACCTCGATTCTCTGTCAACATCCCTTTGATTTTTACATGTCGACCGGTTAAGATGCACTGAACCTGAGGGGCCTCCCAGTTGATCGTCCTCGACTCTAATATTCGATTGATATCGTTTGTGAACATCTGCCCAAGTCAAATCCAGGTATTCTATCAAATTTTGCTTCAGTTGGCATGATGCAATCGAACTCTGCTCAGTTAATCCCTGGGTGAAAAGCCTGAACAGCCCAATCGTCGGTAACTGGTAGCAACTCCATATGTTCCATTTGGAATCAATATACAAACTCTCTTACCATCTCGTTATCCCTCTGCTTCACCTTGAAGGGGTCTGATTTTATCGTTACAACCTTTATAGCTCCAGGGTGTGCCTTTACAAATGAATCTGTCAACATGGCGAACGAATCGATAGAGTTTGTGGCAAGTTGTGATACCAAATCATGGCTCCCTTCGACAGGGTCTCCCCGAATTTCTTTAGTAATGCTGACTCGATTTCATTGTCCTCCAAATCATTTCCTTTGATAGCACACGTATAAGAGGTAACGTGCTCGTTGGGGTCCAAGGACCTGTTGTATTTTGGTATATCGGGCATCCTGAACTTCTTCGGTATGGGCTTCGGAGCCGCACTTGGAGGGAATGGTTTTTGCACAAATTTTTTGGAGTCCATTCCTTTTGGGATGGTGCCCTCGAAATCTAATCAACTCGAGAGTTATAGGTTTCCACCTTCTTATCATTGGCCTCGATTTTCCTTTCTCCCGATTCTATTCTCTTAGTAATCTCCTCGAGCATTCTCATTATAGTAGGGTCAATTGTCGAAGTATTATCGCCTGATCTTACTGGATCGGTACGGCGAGTAGCCTCTTATTCGACCCTATTCGGAGCCACGTGCAGATTTTGCAACTGGACAATGGCGTTCTGTTAGGCTTGCAGCATTTCAAATATAACTTGGAGACTAACACCTTCGTCTCTTCTGCCCTGAGTACCTCGCCCGTCAGTTCGATCCTCTCTGCTTATGCTTCCATCGGGGTCCCCGCCTAAATCCGCATTCAAAGAAATATGTGAACCGATATCGACCAGGTTGGCGGGCGGTGCTCCTCTAAGGTCAGCCTGTGGAACCTCGATTCCCGGAGCGATAACATTCTCATTCTCCCCGTGGAGTCCGAGGCCGTTGTCACCATGTGTAGCTGTGTTTTGTGAGTTTGACATGATTTATCCTGAAAATAAAATTCTTGACAAGAAACAAGCGTAAAATAGTGTGTTATACCAGAATTAACACCGAACAATCACTATTATCCTTAGCCCACCGGTGGACGCCAAACTGTTTACCTCGAAATATGAGTAACAATTAAACTTATAAAGTGGTTATAAGGATATGTGATCTAATTTAATGCTAACTGATAAATAACTAAATAAGTAAAGGAATTAAATGATTAAAATGGATCAAACCAGTGTAGTAGCAAGTTATCGACCCCGACCTGAATTAGACTCGAGATCAAGTGCCAAGAGCAGTAAGAGCGGCAGTAGTAATATGAACAATAAGAACTATAAAGAGTTAAGAGCGAATAAAATAGCAGAGTGCTTTGTATTTCTCAGTGATGGTGTAAGTGGTAAGTGTGTACAATGATAATAATGATAATGTGTCCCTCTACAAATGAACAGGATTCCTCTTTATATAGTAGAGGAATCCTAAATAAGGTATGACTCTAATTTCGGAAGTAAAATACACGATTTATATTATTAACCGTTAATGGTTCTACCGGATCCGAGATTCTCGCCGGGATATCAATTGCGGATATCTCGTGATTCTGTTACTACAACGTTGATCCAGCCTGATCTCGATCCCTCGGTCTTCTCGCTCCTCTAGCCTGAACTTGCTTTGATACAGGTTTACTATCGAGGCATACCCTCGAGTCCATAAAATCGGATATCCTCGATTGTTACCATATACACAACTCCCTCTGCCTTAGACAAACTATGGATACACGAGTAGGTGTGATTGGGGAATAAGTACCAGACAAAGTTCAACCAAATGAATTTAGTCACTATGTTCAGTTAGTTTTGATTTGGTCAAACGGGGAAGCTTACTAGCTCTGAAAGTCCTCTCTCTCAAAAACCAAACGAAATATCTTCAACTTTTCCTTCTTAGAACTTATATTTGACTTTTTCTTTCTACAATTATTGGGTTTTGGTCTAATTATAGTACTTGAGGAATTTACTGGTCGAAGAGTAAGAAGTTTCGTGATACTGAAGCCTACTCATTGAGAGAGCTTAGACACATTTTTGATAGAGCTTTAGCTCTGAAAGGTGTTTGCTTGCACAAGCACAACTGAGTTTTCAAAATGCAAAATTCGCGATGCCGCTTCCTAATTTTTTTTGTTCAATTTGTCTTCATGATTAGCTTTTGCCGATACATAATGCCAATAAGAGGTCAAGATGAAACTAGAGCCGTAAAGAAGGTGGATGTGGGTATAATTCTTGATATGGAAACAAATGTGGCAAAAGTAATGCACACATGTATCTTGCTAGCTCTTGAAGATTACCATGCCGCTAATCGCAGTGCCATTAGGATAGTCCCTCACCTCAGGGGTTCCAAGAAAGATGATGTTGAAGCAGCATCCGCTGGTAAATTCTGCTCTATGATTTACTTCTATCAAACTAGCTCATCTATTCGCTTTGTTCACAACATACTCTGGTAGTTAGTACTCACTTCATCCCAATTTATATGATGGTGTTTAATAGAGCAAGAAATTTAGAAAACTTACTAAATACATAAAGTATCGGAAGTATCCTTTTAAATGAGTGGTGGTGAGAGTTTCTCATGTTTTTTTTCATTTTAATTGTGTGGAGGTGAGGTCCCAACAAGTTATGTTAATAAGAGTATAATGGGGATGCAAAGATTAAGTAGTTTCCACAAAAAAAGGAAATCTATTTTTCTGGGATCAATTTTTTTTTTTTTTTCACATATAATGGAGGAAGTCTTGTTCCGTAAGAAAAGTCCTTTCCCTTTGGTTTTCCTATTTTGAAAGGGATGTTCAGACAATATCTTATAGTCTAATTGTGTATGTGCAGCCATATACTTGGTTAAGGATGTCCAAGTACAAGCTATCTTTAGGCCACAAATGTCTACACAAACTGATTTTGTGATTGACATAGGGAAAAGAGCAAAAGTCCCTATCATTTCTCCAGCATCAAGCCCTTTACTCACAGTCAAGGAAAATCCCTACTTCATCAGAGCAGCACTTCCTTCTTCCAGCCAGACTAAAGCTATAGCAGCAATTGTTAAAAACTTTTTTTGGAGGGAGGTTGTAGTTATCCACGAAGATAGCCTCTATGGGACCGGGATAGTTCCCCATTTGACTGATGCCTTACTGGAAATCAGCACCTTAGTCTCATATAGATGTGTTATTCTCCTTCAGCTAATGATGATCAAATCCTCAAGGAGCTATACAAGTTAAATACAATGCAGACCAGGGTCTTTGTCGTACACTTGCGACCTTTTCTAGCCTCGCGCCTTTTCCTCAAGGCCAAAGAAGCCGGGATGATGAGCGTTGGATATGCATGGATCATCACGGATGTGCTAACGAGTCTTCTGGACTCGGTAGATCCTTCAGTGATTGAGGCATCAATGCAAGGTCTTCTTGGTATAAAGCCTCATGTTCCGAGATCAAATGAGCTCGACAATTTCACCAAGAGATGGAGAAAGAGATTTCGTCAAGAGTATCCAAACATGGACCCAGTCGAACTCAATGTTTTCGGGCTATGGGCCTACGATAGCATTACCATCTTAGCAAACGCGGTAGAGAAAGTGGGCACCACTGTCATCCCAGAATTCAAGAGAACAGACACTAGAGAGAACTTAACGGACTTAGAGGCACTTGGAACCTCAGAACTGGGATCTCTGCTCATCGACTCTATGCAAAACACAACACTAAAAACAGGACTAAGTGGTGATTTCCGTATCATTGATGGAGAATTGCAACCATTCCCATATCATATTGTGAATATAATTGGGAAAGGAGACAGAAGCATAGGATTCTGGACAGAAAAGGATGGAATTTCGTATAAACTGAGGATGAATGGTAAAACAACTAAGAGTAATAATAAGCAACTAGGGTCCATCATTTGGCCCGGTGATTCTACTATTGTTCCAAGAGGCTGGGAGATTGCCACAATTGGTAAGAAGTTAAGGGTTGGAATTCCTGTCAAAGGAGGGTTGGAGCAATTCATTAAAGTGGAAATAGATTCAACTGGTTTCTTTGCAGATGTCTTCAACGAAGTCATCCAAACTTTGCCATATCCTGTCCCTTACGAACTTATTCCATTTCGAATACCAGATACCCAAACTATTCCAGACTATGATGATCTTGTTTACAAGATCATTTTTAAGGTAATATATAATCCTGGTTCGTAGTAATCTCTTTGGTTCTTTACCTTACTCACATGTTCCTTTTTGGGACCTTCTCATCTACTTTCTGCTTTTGTGACCAACCATAATTACTGCAATAATCATTGTTTGCTTTAACCAGGAATATGATGCAGTTATAGGTGATGTGACCATCTTAGCTAACCGATCCGAGTATGTAGATTTCATACCTTGTATGGAGTCGGCTATTTCTGCAGTTGTGCCAGTAAGGGATGATGAGAGGAAGAATGCGTGGATTTTCTTGAAACCTCTACAGAGCAAACTTTGGATGACAATTGGAGCATTTTTCGTCTTCATTGGTTTGGTGGTTTGGGTACTCGAACACCGTGTAAACAAAGAGTTTCGAGGACCCAAAGGCAAGCAAGTTGGGATGATATTCTGGTTTTCCTTCTCAACTCTCGTTTTTGCTCACAGTAAGTCTCTAACTTAAAGCAAGTTACATATAAAAGCTTTACATTCTACTTGTTTCTCAACAGATCATATGGCTGGTTGCAGGAGAGAGGGTAACAAGCAACTTAACAAGATTTGTGGTGATTGTGTGGGTTTTTGTGGTGCTAGTACTGACATCAAGCTATACAGCCAGCTTAACATCTATGTTAACGGTGCAACAGCTACAACCTACTATAACAGACCTCAATGATCTTATCAAGAATGGAGAATATGTTGGGTACCAAGAAGGTTCCTTTGTCAAAGACATCTTGAAGCGCATGAGATTTGACAGCACCAAGCTCAGAAGTTATAGCACATTGGAAGAGTATAATGAGGCCCTCTCTAGAGGAAGTAAAAATGGAGGTGTTGGTGCAATTGTTGATGAACTACCTTATCTCAGACTCTTCCTCAACAAGTACTGCTGGAAGTATATTATGGTCGGTCCGACTTACAAGACTGCTGGCTTTGGATTCGTAAGATTCTCTCTGCATCATTTAATTGGGAAGGTTCCATAACTGAAGTTATACTACCAATGGTAGTTTAATTAATCTATTCCACTCTTTTCTCCACAATTTCATGCAGGCGTTTCCAAAAGGATCTCCATTGGTACCTGACGTCTCAAGAGCAGCCTTCATGGTGAAGAAGGGAGGGGTTATGAATAACATAATACAGAACTGGTCTGGGAATGGAACAGATTGTCCAGAGAAGGATGGAATGCCTATAACATCTGATAGCCTCAAGCTAGATAGTTTTAAGGGCCTTTTCCTCATAGCTGGTGTATCAGCAAGTTCCGCTCTTCTCATATTCTTCCTCATCTTTCTTTATCAGAACAGGGAAATCTTAGCCACTGATGATTCTATATGGCAAAAGCTTACTGCTATAGCAAAAGTCTTTGATGACGAGAAAGAGAAACCTAACTCTAAGTCAGAAAAGCCGGGTGAAGGCAATGAAAGCCAAAAGACTACACCATTCACAGCAAGTGCAGCTTCCCCTGAAATAATGCCCAACTTTCCATCGCAAAGCCCAGAAACCAGATTTGCATTGCCTCCGGATGAAAGGTTCTCTACAACAGAACCTGGAACTACACTTGAAGAAACTATTATAGAGGCAAATAAAGAGAGATGATACATATAACTGCTACTAAAATTATGTAACAGCCTAAGAGAGATCATACAGTGATGAACTAGCTTGAGAAAAACTCAACCAAATTACACTATCATTTTGGCACTCTTGGTCATAATATTTGTATCGAGATTTTAGATGGATAAGCAAGATTTAAGAAGATATTTTTGCGCTCTTGGCAAGATTTTACGTGGATAAAAGCAAGATTTAGAGGAAGAGTAACAGATATTTACTTTGAATATCTTAAATAATTCAACTCCAAGTGGTTCATGAAAAGATAAATATTAGGTTTGTTAACTCACCACACTTAGCCAGCCTAGAATGGCTGGTTCGAAGTTATATGCAATCTGTTATGGTCGAGCATCAACATAATCCATCAAGCATCAAACTTATTTCCAAAGTATTGTACTTGAGTAATGAAGAAAGAAAATAGTTCAAACTTCCAACCATGATTTTTATGGTGGCGTTAGCATTTAAAATTAGAAGATTTATTTTTGAAAAGCATTATATAATGTAAGTCGTATTAGTATTATTTCATTAGTTTTAGATATTTAGTTCAAGCTCGTAGGAAATAAAGCATACAACAATTCTACTCTACCCTCTTTTTCCTTCTCACCCTTTTTGAGGATGGAGGAACGCTGCTTCGCTGACCCTGGCGGTTACTTTCGGTCATGTTCTACGTCAATCTTCAAAGGCTCAATGACTTATATTACACAGGTGAACATTGGGGTTGATGCATTGTGACAATCCCATGGCCATTGGACAAGTTCCGTTAGAAAAACGGAAATAAGTTTCTTGACAATATAAGCAGGTTCTAAAAATAAACATTATCTCAATTCCATCCAACAAGTATCAAGGTCTATCGGCTATATTATTAGCATATAAATGTTTTTATGCAAGCTCCAGCAGACGAGCGAGCACCGTATGTAATGCCAGGAAAGTACAAAATTCATTTGAGAAGAAATAAAGCCCGAGATCCAACCTTGTTCAGTTGGTCTCATTCTTCGGGAGAATCTGAGCGGATGGCTGTTTAAAAACCAGCAGAAATGTTTATCAGTAAGCGGAAAGCACAGCTTGCAATGGCATTAAGAGAATAGAGCAAATAACATATATACAGGCCATATAACCCATCCTACAAGCCCCATCCCCTCATCTAAAACATAAAAAAAGAAACGTATGTAGAAATATGGAATTAATATTTTCAGAAGTGCATACAACACATGACAATGCAGACATGACATTTCTTAAAGATAAAAAAGGAGACACAAAAAGATAAATTCCTATTTACCATAATTCATTTATTTTAGAAATTTTAACATGCGAGGAGAGTCACTCCAATTAAAGAGCATGTATAAACACAAATAGAAGCATCTATACATCAACCATATACATTAATAACAATCAGCAGTCGCCAGTCGCACGTGGTGTCATCATAATGATCCTCTGCTTCTTTTTCTTTCTCTTAATGAGTCCAACTTCCATAATTTCAGTTAGACCTTGTACTATGAAAAGGGAACAAGAGAAGAAACACTTTTTGGAAAAGGGGAGAAAAGATAATATAAATTGCATAATTTAAGCATTTCATCTTGACATGTTGAGAATATAAATGTATAAGTATTTGACGAAGTGGGTGAAACGATATCCCAATGCACACTCTACAGCTGCGATTAGAAGTGAGAAAAGAATATCTTTTAGGAAGAGGAGGGGTAAACAAGAAAGAGCAGCGAATTAGTAGGCAACCAGATGGACAATATTAAGCAAATGATCGACTCTAAACAACCACAATTTGGGGAATATTTGAAGGAAGTAGATGAGTTGACTGATTTCAGACTAAGCTTTTTAGAGAGGCAAACAGCACCATCTGAATATTCAAATAAGTACGAGTCTCAGCATCGCAAAGTCCGCGGAAGGGAATCTAGGATTTGAACTTTATGGCTTCAAAATCTACCAAAGGCCATTTGATTTACTAGGTTCAAAATCTATTATTTGTATTAATTTAGTAAATTTTCTAGCACTATACAAGATCTAAGCTAAAGCTATTGGGTTGAAATGAACATCCACCCCTGAGTCTGCCAAGTTAATTATCAACCGTTGGAGGTTTAAGTGGATATGATATCCACATACAAGTCAGAAGAGCAAAGATTTTACACTCCACCAAATAAAGAAACTGGAGTGGATAAACTATTACACTCATTTTGGTTGGTTATCTCTCTTGTCAAGCCAAAGTGTTTAATAAGAACATTTCATGTCTAGGAGCTGAAAAACTATGGACGTTTTCAACTGATTCTAGCTAGGAATTCTCCTTTTATAATTAATAGAACGGTTAAGAGAACAACTCCTAAAAAAATCCAACAGAATTAATAATCTTAACAATAATCTCATTGCATTCTGCAATATGAACAGAAAACCGTAGATTTAGAAATGCCACCTACAAATCACATAAAAGAGGCCAAAGATAACCAATTTGCGAATTATAATCCATTCACAAATCCTACCACGAAATTCCCGGTGATAAAAAAGAGGAAATTACTGAAACATTAATACGAATTGATACACAAATAAGGAACCAAAGATCTGAACTTTAAGCTCCCTGATCGAAAGGGAAAACGAAGAAAAAAACAGAGAGATTGCTTACTGGGTTTCTGAGGCTTGCCATCGACCCATTTGGAGACGGAGTAGTGGACCTTCTCACGGGTCAGGGCTTCGGACTTGTAAGGCTCTTTAAGGCAGTTCCTAACCAGGTTCGCACATAGGTTTGAGTATGTTATGTATGTCATCCCCGCCGACCTCCAAAACGGCGCCGCTGCGTTTGAAGCCATTTCTCTGCTGCTCTTTCTGGATCGCACTTTCTTTATCTCTCGCTGTTTTTTGTAGTCACAGATGAATGAGTATACTCAACTAAATGGACCAATTCAATATAACCAACTAAATTTGATATTTATTTATCCTCCTCCTTAATTTTTGTTGTACACCCTTACCCTAACAAAGCTTAGGCCACAGGCAATATATAAGGGTAAATTTAGCTGCTTTGAAATTTATACGAGGTAATTTGCATTTGACACAAATTTAAGATTTTCTTTTTTTTTTAAACTTATGATTTTAAACTTATTTTAAGCTAGCGTCTGGACAATAAATTTGATTGAAACTTAAGAAAATGAGTTTAGGAAGATGAGATGAAAAATAAGGTAGAGGTGGTGTTGGGATTTGAAAAATTTGTCAAAATCTGTCAAAAATAATTAATTTATAAGCAAACAGATATTTAAAAATAAAATTTGAAAAAAGAACTCCCAAATTTATGGCCGATTCGGAGCTAATTATCTTCTAAAATAGTTAAGTTTCAACCCTTGATTAAAAAATTTCCAAGTTAAAAATGTAATTTTCTTGATATACTAAAAATAATAACTCGATTTTTTTTCAACTCTAAAAATTACTCGAATGCAATGGTTTTCAGTCCCCCGTCTTCACTCGGCTGCACCTTGTGCCTTCACAATGCAGTATCCTCAGGCAGCAGCTGCCCCGGAGAGGGTGGTCCGACGATCAATTTGCTTCTCCCCCAAAATAATCATTTCGGGGGATCGACAGCGAGTCTTCAATTTCAATTTCAATTCCAATTCCACAAAGTTCAGCTCAGCACTTCCGTCCAGCGGTTTGAGGTCTATGTCAATATCGCGTCAGGCAAGCCACAGCGCTATACGAGCAAGTTCGACATCTTCGTCGTCGTCATCTTCATTCTCCAGCTCATCCTCACCGTGGGATGAAAAACCCTACCAAGTTTTATCGAATGGCAAGATAGTCTACTTGGACGAACAGGATGTTGTCACCTTCCTTGACCCTCCCAAAGAGCTTATTCCTTTGGACCCTTCTTCTTATAATCCCGCTTCTTATCTTTGGTATATCTCTATTACTGACTTGCTTCATTAGTTAATTTTGATGCATTACAGTTCAATTTCCAAAAAGGGCCTAAACAATTATCTATAGAAAGAGTAAGGTTAACTTTGGTCGCGAATTTCTTTACTCTCAGCTATGTGTTGTTGTGGTTAGGAAGAAAATTGGGGATATTCCCGAGGAAAGGCGGCACAGGCTATTGTCCTTGCTTAACCCAAGGTTTGTCTGTTACTTGATCTGCTTTCTTCTCTTGCTATTATGGGTTGTGCTTCATGAAGCAGAGAATGCTCCCTATATGACCCTTTATGATGCGTTTGAGTGAGCATGGAGTTTAATAGGATAATTTGACTTTAAGACTATTCCTACTATATTGGTAAGATGAGATGATAATGTTGAATTCATAAGTGCGAAACCAGGGACGTTATCAAAATTACCTTCACGTTAAATTTGAATTATTTAAAATGAATTTGGAATCTTCAAACAAGTGAAACTTTATTCTATGAACACTTGAGTGTAGGAAGTATATTTAACTGTTGAAATTGGAGGAAGTACTAGGCTTTTATGTATTCATGGTTGTTAGACATCTTAGGATAGTTCTCCCCCTAATCATCAGCTATCTAAAACCCTCATGCCGTCCTTTTGCTTTGTTATCTATGAGCTATTACAAATTTGTGACATAAACTTGCTTGTGTGAATTTTATTATCTTGCGGAGTCTCATGGTATAGTTGCTTAAGGTGAGGGGAGGGTCTATGGGTATAAGACAAAGCATGATTATCTCCCCCCTCCCACCAAGAAAGCTTGCTATGTTCATCACGTATAATTGCATCTCCAGCTATAAGCAGTTTGTGCCTCTTTTAAAAATAACACATCCTATGTGCGCTTAGCTTATGTAACATAACATATCACATAATTGATAGTGTTACAATTTTCTCATATTTTTAGTTGAACTTCAAGCAGGTTGATATCACAAGCTTGGGAGATTGCTGGCACACGGTACAATAATTCAAAGCTGGTACAGAAAAGTGCATCTAGCTTGCTAGCAATCGGAGATACTGAAACAGTTGCTGAATTTTGGAAGTGCCGGACTAGTGGAGGTTACTCATCTTGATTTTGTCATTTCATGATCCAAATTGTTCTCTTTTCTGATTTATGCTTCTAATAGTACTGGACTATGATTAAAAAAAAAGAATTGTCCAAGTTTAGCCAACATTGGTGGTCTGATCTTTATTCTATTTTGCCCTTAGCATCTGAAGTTTCAAGAAAATTAGACGAGAAATTTAGATGATACTGGATTTTAAAGTCACCTACTCAGAAGGAGTTTGATGTTAATTCATACCCATCTGTACACATGTTTGATTGTGGGTGAGGTAGGGTAGTCACGGTGGGAGATTTTGCGGGTTGTGCCATATGGTCTTTAGGTCCTTAGTGCAGCCTGTCCTACTTTTCTTACGTGACAAGTTTTCTATCCGTTAGTAACATACCAGTGTTTCTGTTGTTTTCAATTCAATATTCAGATAATGATTTAAGATACTGCAAATATGAACAGGGCCACTGCAGATTGCCTGGTTAAACTTCTTCAAAAAGGTTATACCCCTTAACTGGTGTCTTTTGGACCGATTTTCAGAGGCATTCAACTCTGGTAATTTGGTGCTAATACGTGAGTTCTTTAACTAATTTTTATGCCAGGTTGTATTTCGCACCGGTGATGGGAGGGCATACGGGCGACTCATTAGTAAGTTCATTAAGAGCTATCTTCAGCTATATGCCAACACATTATGTCAACCTTTTTTTTTCAAAAAAAAAAATTCTGTAAAGAAGATAGTTGTTTGTTTCAATCCTGTTGCAGTTTGTTACTTGTCTATTTATAAATGAGTATTATGCTAGCTTGGAAATGTTGCTTTATTATTATTATTACAAAGACAACAATCTCAGATATATGATGTATGTCTGATAATGGTCAGGAACAATATTTAAGAATCAGGCAACATATGTTAAGCAGCTTATTAGGTTCCACACTTGCCACTGATTAACTTATGATATGCTTACTGCTCAATCGATTGCTTGTCTACATTTTCCTAACCAATAATCCGCATTATGCAGGCGAATCAGTTTTCTCTGGGCTCTCAAATTCGTTTTATCCTCTGTACTTTACGGTTAGTGAACTCAAAGAAGTGATGTCAACAGAACAGCCTTGTGATTTAGCATATGAATTCAAAGATGGACTCTTGGATCTCACAGATTTTCCTCATGGTTTCCCTAAGCCAGGTGAGAGTTATTGCATCAGACATCTTGTTAAACAGGGATAGAGAGCTTCTTGTGCAATCTCGCATTGCCCATATGCAATTTGTGCTTTGTAGTTAATTTCTTACACTTCAGTGACCTATCTACCCTAACCACTTTTGAACAATTGTTGCTTTACATGTCTTGAATACCAGTTTTGGTAGTGAGTCTTATAGTTGTTTGGATTTCCATTTTCCTTCTATTGCCAAGTTGACTAGCTCAAACCTTCTCTAGCCGGTTCACATGGAAAATTTTATGGACCCTATGAGAGCCCACTATGTTCTTTATGGTACGAATTGTACAAATAAAAATGTTATGCATGAAGTTTCTGCTTAGGTCAACCTTTAGACACCTTTAAATGCTTTTCTTGCTTTCGAAATCATATCTGACTCTCAGCTGCCAATCTTCTAGTTCTTCTGTTTCTCTTCCAATTTCCATGGCAAAATAAAAGGTTTGGGTTGGGAGAGTGGGGTAGTGGGGAGAACTGGGGCAATGCTGGTAGATTTATTCCTCGATTAGGTTGATATTATAAACATCGCTAGTAAAGAAATACCACGTCATGGATCCTCTTCCTTGGCAAGATATAGTGTAGGCGAGTTTTTTTTTTTGTTTCTTTTAGTGCAGTTGAATTACTTACCTAATTAAGGTATTTTAACATCTCAGCTGAGCATCCATGGCCCTTTAACGATGAGATTGTCATATACGTACGCCATGTGGGGCCAGGAGTGATGGTAGGGCAAGCCTGGCAAGAAGGAAAAGTGTTGCAACAGGTGCCTAAGAAGCTATGCGGTGAAATCTTGATGGTGAAAGAGTATTTATCTTCTCAGCCACAATCAAGCTAGTTATGTACTGTTTTTTGTGTCAACTCTTTATTCTCTGTTGTTTCTCTGACCAGAAAGTGCAGCTTTGTACAATAGGTTCAACTAAACTCGATAGTTCCGACACCTAACATAAAATTCTTAAGGTTGAATTCAAAGAATTTAATTTCTAGATCTGCCTGCCGCTGACCAACTTTCGGGCAATAATTTTCAAGTGTACATGTCGTTCTCTCTAAGCTCTCTTTTTCTTATTGTTCCAACTTTTAAGGACACTTGTGCTTTGTTTAAGTTTTTTTATTAAATTGTATCTATTCTTTCTAAAAATATCTTAGGGCTATGCATAATATGATAAATACTGAAATAACGTACCAAAACCGAAAATTTTGGTATTTGATATTCGATATTCGGTATTTTATATGGTATTTGGTTTATGTTTTTAAAAAATTTGGTATTAGGTATGGTATTTGATATTTTTGTTTTATCAAAATACCGATACCGTACTGAAATATATACTAAGTTATGCATTACATATATTATTGATTATAAAATACTATAAGTTACACAATACTTTTCTTCGGCATTTATGTTGAGGTCGGCTACATAATATTTCTATGATTTCAGGGCGTTTCTCGCTTCATTACTCGTGTATTTTTGTTGCATTTATTGCACTAATCTTTATTGTATTATTTAAGTTCAGCAATTAACTCTAAGCAAGTAATAAGGTATTTTCAAAGATTAAATTATTCCTTTATGTACCTTTTTTCTCCCAGTTGATACTAGAATTGTGAAAAATCGAACCATAAAAGTGGCTATCGGGTTATCGACTTAACAATTGGTGAATAGAATGAAGTTTTATATTAATGGTTTATCGGTTGGGGGTGATTACTCAATCTCCTTATCGGATAAACCGTTAACCCATTAAAAATTATTATATTTATATTTACCTCTATGTATATAAAGTATCCTTTCTACTATTTGAAACCCTAATTTTTTATTTACCTAAATTTTAGCAACAAACATTCTCTGTTACTCTCAACAATTATTAGGAAAATAATGAAACCTGTCAGACTTATAATGAAGTACCTTTTAAGCAGCCTAAGCTTCAATGTCATCGTAACTTGTTTTTGGGGTAAGACTAGGCAGATCTTGATAGTTCTTGATACTTTTTCGCTCAAATGACATTTAACTTGGTAGCTGAAGCAAAACTATATCCTGAATTTATGTTAACTGAACTTCTATGATTGATTAAAAATGCATATTTTGTATTTTAGCTTGCTTATTGAAATAGAATTAAAGAAGAAGAAATTGTAATTGACAATGAGAGCTTCATCAGCCTAATAGACTGTGATTGTGATTTGATCATCTATCTATTGTTTACTGTCTTGCTTACTTATGTAATTTTTATTGTCTATTTGATTTATTCGATAAACTGCCCGATAAACATCCGTTAATCGCTAACTCGATACCAATTCGCCCAATATCTTATCATATGGCTAACGGATTAGTACATTTACAAGTCGATAATCTATAAGCCAATCCGTTAAGCGTAAATATCCTTCTAATTTGTCCGATAAGCAACCCTAGTTGATACTTGATGCTTTTGGATAAATATTTTGTCAATAATCAGGTGAGTCTAGAACATTTTCATATATGTATTTGTAAGTACTTTAATTAAGAAAATAGGCGAAATGGTACCGTGGCCACTTAAACTTGTACCGGATTTTAAAGCTGATACACGAACTTACATTGTTCCCATTTGAACACTCAAACTCACGTATCCGGTAACTAATAAACCTATTTGACCGTTGACCATGCACATGTGGCAGCGACAGAGATGATGTGGACAAGGTGTGTGCAAGTCACGAAAATTACGCGCGTGACTACAATAATTTTGATTTAAAAAATATAAACTCATAAAAAAATACAAATTAAAAAGAAAGAAAGTAAACCAGGCCCACTTCCTCCATCCCCTGCAAAATTCCCTTTACCCCCTATGTTTGTTCCAATCCTAAACCCTTCCAATTCCAAATATTAATTCCCACAGCTTCATCCACCTCCTCAACATCCCCGTATCCTATCTTCTCACGTATTCTCTCTGTCATCTTATCAAACGCCGCCTCCACATTCACCGTCGTTTTAGCAGAAGCTTTAATAAACAAACATCCATTACTCTTCGCGAATTCCTCGCCTTCCTCTGCACAAACAGCCATAATATTTTCTCTGGCGTCACACTTGTTCCCCACCACTATTACTTTCATGTCGCCTTATTGCCATATATCTTCAAGCCAACTCGACAGTCGCTCGAAAGTATGCCTTTTAGTCACATCGTAAACAAGCAAAGCTCATGCGGCGTCTCTGTAATATGCCTCGTAATTGACCGAAATTTCTCTTGTCCCGTCATGTCCCATATTTGAAGCTTGATTAGAAGTGAAAAATGGTATGAATTTTATGAAAGTTCTTTGTGATGACCCAAAAGGTCATCTTATAGGTTAAGCCTCCTTTCCGGGCTCATTAGCCTTGAAAAGATTAATTTTATTTACCTCAATTTGTATGCACAGTTTGGGCGTGAATCCGGAAAGCCTTTATGTGAAAATATGAGAAATAATAATTTTTAGAGTTAAAAATTTAATTTTTAGTTGACTTCAGTCAATATTTTGAGTAAATGGACCCGGATCCGTGTTCCGACGGTCCCGGGAGGTCCGCAGTAAAATATGGGACTTGGGCGTATGCCCTGAATTGAATTCCGAGGTCCCTAGATTTAGAAATCAATATTTGAAGAAAATTGTTGAGCTGGATTTTTTAATGAAATAAAGAAATAAATTAATGCTTGAAATCGTTGGTATCGGGTCCGTATTTTGGTTCCGGATCCCCGTACAGGTTTTTATGATATTTAAGTTCTATCAATGAAATTTGGTGAAAATCGGAGTTTATTTGACGTGATTCGGACGTCCGGTTGAGAAGTTGGTAAATTTGAAGTGTTCTTTAGAAAATCATGAGTTTTGATGCTAAATTCGTAGTTTTAAGCGTTATTTTTGTGATTTGATCGCACGAGCAAGTCCGTATGATATTTTTAGACTTTCGTGCATGTTTGATTTGGAGCTCCGAAGGCTCGGTGAGTTTCGGATAGGCTACCGGAGTGTTTAAAACTTAGAAATCATAGCTGGTGTATCTGGTGTTTTACACAGGCCTCTGATCTCGCAATTGCGA
>ML304431.1:3633-35372 GCA_005239505.1 Nicotiana paniculata
AAAAAAATTAAATATAGAAAATAAAAATAAAAGTTAAAACTTGAAACCTAGCAATATGTACAACTACAAATACACCGTTAGTTCCCCAACAACGGCGCCAAAATTTGATCATGCCCAACTCTAGTCCTAAAAAGGATAAGCGATCGCTGAAAATATAATCCGGCCTAAAAGTCCGGAGTCGAATCCCACAGAGAACTAAGGTTTCACCATAATTGTTTTAATATCGCTAAGAATACAAGCTCGAATAAATTTCTAAGTTATAAATATTAAGATTCTTATATCTAACTAATTGACTAACAAACTAAAGCATTAAATTAACAACTAAAGATACTTAGGGTTGGAGACTAAATTAAGAACGTCTAGAGTTATGAGACTAAATTAAGAAGGTCTAGAGTTATGATTTCCCCAAATGTTGGAATCCTTCCCACTATGTTCCCTACAATTTCGCCTATGTATTCTCTACTGATCATGAGAACTTTAGGTGTCGTAATTCTCTCTCGAGCAACTACAATAATTTACTAGACATATTCTCTCGAACACGCTAGTTGGCTTTATCTAATCGCTCATTATGTCCACGTCAATGCTTTGTTATTTCTAAACCTACCTTTAAACCCGCTGTATTGATTTCTCACATACGTTAGGAGTGACGTTGTTCAACAACCACCTAAATATGTATCATTTCTCAAGAAACACATAATAAATAGGCACAGTGAATCGATGGTCATTCAATCAACAACAATAAACACGTAGTTGAACAAGTAAAGAAATCCAACGACTCAATTATATAAAAACATAACAAGAATTTATCCTACAAAAGGTTCCATCAAAACCCTAGATAAAAAATTAGCTATTCATAATATTATGAAAATTACAATACTAAAATTCATAACCAATAATGGAAATAGGAAGAAGGAAGGAAAAACTCGTAGAAGAATTCCCCGCCTTGCTCCTAGTGCGTTCTTGCCTCCTTAGGTCTAAAGTATGTCAAAAGTCTGTCCCAGAACCTCAAAATACCGTTTTTCCATGTATATAACCAAGTAGGGTCGGTCCCAAAAAATTATACTTTCTCCTACTTGAAAAAGGACACTTTTCCAGGCCTGGACGTCCGCGATCGCGGACTCAACCGCGGCCAGATACGAGGTCTCGGATTCAACAGAGTTTTTCACCCTGTTCCGTTTGGAATTTGGGAAAACGTAAAACATTAAAGTTGTAGAACTTTGAATTATATTTCTAACCATGTATTTTATATCCAAAATTAAGTTCGGAGCAAAAGGTTATGTCTATTTTACTATACAGTGCACAATATGCGTACTCGATTCTTCGCTAGATTTTAACTATCAAATTTGATAGCCGAACATGATCCCGGCTTAATTACTTGGGCTTTTTCTCAGAATTCAAAGCTCTAAATCACTTGAATTCATTTCATAACATCTAAATAGCTCGAAATCACTCCTACAAGGCATAAAATACACAATTAGTGCAAAATACTAGCGATTAAA
The DNA here is from genome assembly GCA_005239505.1 of Nicotiana paniculata. Lineage (NCBI taxonomy): Eukaryota > Viridiplantae > Streptophyta > Magnoliopsida > Solanales > Solanaceae > Nicotiana > Nicotiana paniculata. The sequence goes on from ML304431.1 coordinate 5,133, forward strand.
GCTCAAACTTAATTAAAGTGCAGTAAATTAGAGTGTAATAAGCGACTAAAATACGTAATTATAGCCTATCATCAACGGCTTTGGCCTCCGAACCCGGATCGTGTAGAAGTTTTTCCAGCCATCGAATATGATCAAGGGAACCATCACCGCCCCTCCATGCCCATTCCTCGTATATTGGCGTTTCACGGCCATAAAACTGGAATTCCACCCAATTCTCAGATTTTCGTGTGCATAGCGCACACCTTCCGCATGGGCTCAGACCCCCGGATCCGAATCGCCTATATATTTTTTGGGCCATCAAATACAACCTAAGAAACCATAGTCACTGCTCCTCCATTCCCGTTCCATGTTTTTTAATGTTTTACAGCCATAAAACTGGAATTTCGCTTGATTCCCAGATTTTCTAGTGCTATAGCTCACACCTTCCGCATGGATCCTGGCCCTCGGACCCGGATCTCCTAATATTTTTTTGGGTAATCAAATACGACCTAAGGAACCATAGTCACCTCCCCATCATGATCGTTCCTCATTTTTTGGCGTTTTACAGCCATAAAACTGGATTTTCGCCAAATTCCCAAATTTCCGTCTGCTACAGCCCACGACTTCCACATAAACCATATTTTTCAATGCCATCAAATATGGCCTAAGGAATCTTAGTTACCGCCCCTCCATGACCGTTCCTTATTTTCTGGCATTTTACGATCATAAAACTAAAATTTCGCCTGATTCCTAGATTTTCTTGTGCTATAGCCCACATCTTCTGCATGGGCCTCAGACTTGGATCGCCTAAAATTTTTCATGGCCATCAAGTACGACCTAAGGAACCATAGACACTGCCCAGCCATGGTTCTTCCTCGTGTTTTGGTGTTTTACAACCATAAAACTAGAATTATACCCAATTCTTTCAATCCATCAAATACGACCTAAGGAACTATAGTCACCGCCCTGCAATGACATTCCTCGTGTTTTGGCATTTTACGGCTATAAAACTGGAATTTTGCCCGATTCTCAAATTTTCGTGTGTTATAGGCCATGCCTTTTGCATGGGCTCGGGTCCCCGGACCCGGATCACCTAAAACTTCTCCAAGCCATCAAGTACTACCTAAGGAAACATAGTCACGACTCCGCAATGACCGTTATTCATTTTTTAGTATTTTACGGCCATAAACTTGAATTGCGCCCGATTCTTAGACTTTCGTATGCTATAACCCCCGCCTTCCGCATGGGCTCGGACCTGAATCGCCTAAAAATATTTTGGGCCATCAAGTACGACCTAAGGAACCATAGTCATTTCCCCGCATAATCGTTCCTCAATTTTTGGCATTTTACAACCATAAAATTGGAATTTCGCCCGATTCCAGATTTTGTGTGCTACAGCTCATGCATTCTGCATAGGCCCAGGCTTCCAGACCCCGATCCCCTAAAAACTTTTGATCCATAAGATACGACCTAAGGAACCATAATCACCACCCCTCCATGAACGTTCCTTATTTGTTTTGGCACTTTAAGGCCATGAAAATGGAATTTCGCTTGATTCCATGATTTTCGTATGTTATAGGCCATGACTTCTGCATGGGCCTGGGCCTCCGGACCCAGATCGTATATAAGCTTTTACGGCCATCAAATATGACCAAAGGAACCATATTCACCTCCCCTCCATGTCCGTTCCTTGCTTATTAGCGTTTCACAACCATAAAACTGGAATTTCGTCAGATTCCCAGATTTTCGTGTGCTATAGCGCACATCTTCCGCATAGGCTCAGGCCCCCGGATTCGGATCGCCTATAAATTTTTTGGGCAATCAAATACAACCTAAGAAACCATAGTCACTGCCCCTCCATCCCCGTTCCATGGTTTTTAGCATTTTACAGCCATAAAACTAGAATTTCACCTGATTCCCAGATTTTCTAGTGCTATAGCTCATACCTTCCGCATGGGTCCCGTCCCTCAGACCCGAATCTCCTAATATTTTTTTGGGTCATCAAGTACGACCTAAGGAACCATAGTCACCGCCCCGTCATGGCTTCCTCATTTTTTGGGGTTTTACAACCATAAAACTGGATTTTTGCTAGATTCCCAAATTTCCGTGTGCCTATAACCCAAGACTTCCACATAAACCAGATTTTTCAATGCCATCAAATACGACCTAAGTAATCTTAGTAACTGTCCCACCATGACTGTTCCTCATTTTTTGGCATTTACGGTCATAAACTGAAATTCCGCCTGATTCCTAGATTTTCTTGTGCTATAGCCCATGCCTTCCGCATGAGCCTCGGACTTGGATCCCCTAAAATTTTTCCTGGACATCAAGTACGACCTAAGGAACCATAGAAACTGACTTGCCATGGTTGTTCCTCGTTTTTTGGTGTTTTACAACCATAAAACTAGAATTTCGCCCGATTCTCAAATTTTCGTGTGCTTATAGCCCATGCCTTCCGTATGGGCCTGGGCGCCCAGACCCGAATCTCCTAAAATATTTCGGGCCATCAAATATGACCTAAGGAACCATATCCACCACCCCACCATGACCATTCCTCGTTTTTTGACGTTTCATGGCCATAAAACTTGAATTATGCTCTATTCGTAAATTTTCATGTGCTATAGGTCATGCTTTCCGCATGGGCCCAGGACCCTAGACCTAGATCGCCTAAAATTTTTCTGGCTCATCAAATATGACATAAGAAACCATATTCACTTCCCCACCATGAATGTTTCTGATTTTTGGCGTTTTACGGTCATACAACTAGAATTCCATCTGATACCCAGATATTCGTGTGCTATTTACCACACCTTCTGCATGGGCCCAGATCGCCTAATTCGGGTCATCAAATACGAGCTAAAGAACCATATTCACCTCCACCCCATGAGCATTTCTCATATTTTGGCGTTTTACGACCATAAAACTAGAATTTCACTCGATTCCCTAATTTTCGGGTGCTATAGCCCATGCCTTCTACATGGTCCAAGGTCTCCAGACCCCCGATCACCTAAACGTTTTACGGTCCATCTAATATGAACAAAGGAACCATAGTCATTTCCCCTCAAAGACCGTTCCTCGTTTTTTGGCATTTCACGGCAGTAAAATTGGAATTCTAGCCGATTCTCAGATTTTCGTGTGTTATACCCCATGCCTTCCACATAGGCCCAAGACCTGGATAGACTAAAATATTTTCGAGCCATCAAATACGACCTAAGGAACCAGAGTCACTACCCCGCTGTAAAACTGGATTACCGCTAGATTCCTAAATTTTTGTGTGCTATAGCCCATGCCTTCCGCAAAAACCCGGGCCCCCGAACCTGGATCGCCTAATATTTTTCCATGCCATTAATTATGGAACTAATGAACCTTATTCATATCCTTGTCATGGACGTTCCTCATTTTTTTTGGCATTTTACGGCCATAAAATTTAAATTTTGCCTGATTCCTAAATTTTTGTGTGTTGTAGCCCACGCCTTCCGCATAAACCCGAGCGCCTGGACCTGGATCGCATTAAATTTTTCCATGCAATAAAATACGACCTAAGGAACCACAGTCACCGTCTCGTCATGATCATTCCTCATTTTTTGGCATTTTACTACCATAAAACATAAATTTCACCTCATTCCTAAATTTTCGCGTGGTATAACTCACTCTTTCTGCATGGGCATGGGCTCCCTAACCTGGATTGCCTAAAAATATTTCGGGCCATCAAATATGACCTAAGGAACCATAGTCACCGCTCCGAAATGGCCGCTTTTCATTTTTAGCGGTTTACGGTCATAAAACTGGAATTTCGCCTGATTCTTAAATTTTCGCGTGCTATAGCCTACGCCTTCTTCATGTGCCCAGGCCCCCGGACTCGAATTGCCTAAAAGTTTCCAGACTATCAAATACTACCTAAGAAACCATAGTGACTGCCCCACAATAATCGTTTCTTATTTTCTGGCGCTTTACAACCAAAAAACTAGAATACCAACCGATTCTCAAATTTTCGTGTGCTATATCCCCTGCCTTCCACGTGGACCTAGACCCGGATTGCGTATAGTCACTGCCTCGCCATGACCGTTTCTTGTTTTGTGGCGTTTCACGTCCATAAAATTAGAATTTCACTCGATTACTAGATTTTTGTGTGCTATAGCCCACGCCTTCCGCATGGGCCCGAATCCACGAATCCTGATCGCCAAAATTTTTTTTGGTCCATCAATTACGACCTAAGGAGCCATTTTCACCGCCCCGCCATGACCGATCCTCGTTTTTTGGCATTTTATGGTCGTAAAACTGAAATTCCGTCTGATTCCTAGATTTTCGTGTGCTATAGCCCACGACCTCCGCATGGGTCCAAACCCCCAGACCCGGATAACCCAAAAGTTTTCTGGGCCATCAAGTATGACCTAAGGAACCATAGACACTGCACAACCATGGGTGTTCCTCGTATTTTGTCATTTCATAGCCTTAAAACTTGAATTACGCCTCATTCCTGTTTTTTCATATACTATAGCTCACGCCTTTTGCATGGGTCTGTGACCCTCGACCCAGATCGCCAAAATCTTTTCCATACCATCAAATACGACCTAAGGAACCATAGTCACCCCCTCCCCCAGCCATGAATGTTCCTTTTTTTGGGCATTTTATGATCATAAAACTGGATTTCTGCCCGATTCCCTAATTTTCGTGTGCTATAGCTGACGCCTTCCGCATAGGCCAGGGCCCCCAGACCCGGGTTGCCCAAAAATTTTTGGGACATCAAATATGACATAAGGAACCATAATCACTGTCCCTCCATGACCGTTCCTCATATTTTGGCATTTTACGACCATAGAACTGGAATTCGGCCACATTCTCACATTTGCTTGTGCTATAGCCCACACCTTCAGCATAATCCCGGCCCTCCGAACTCGGATCACCTTAAGTTTTTCAAGGCCATCAAATACGACCTAAGGAACCACAGTCACCATCCCGTCATAACTGTTCCTCATTTTTTGGCATTTTACGACCTTAAAACTTAAATTCCGTCTCATTCCCAAATTTTCGTGTGCTATAGCTCGCGCCTTCCGCATGGACCCTGTCCACCGGACCTGAATCGCCTAAAATATTTCTTGGCCATCATATATGCCCTAAAGAAAAATAGTCACCGGCCCACCATGACCATTCCATATTTTTTGGCATTTTACGACTAGAAAATTGGATTTCCGCCAGATTCACAAATTTTCATGTGCTATAGCTCATGCCTTCCGCAAAAATCCAAGCCTCCGGAACCAGATCACCTAATAATTTTCAATGCCATTAAATATGGCCTAAGGAACCATATATGCCATCAAATATGACCTAAGGAACCATAGTCATCCCCTTGTCATGGCCGTTCCTCATTTCTAGCATTTTACTGCCAAAAAACTAAAATTTCGCCTGATTCTCAAATTTTCATGTGCTCTAGCCCACGCCTTCCGCATGGACCTGGGCCACACAACCAGATTGTCTAAATTTTTCCCCGGGAATAAAATACGACTTAAGTAACCATAGTCACCGCCTCACCATGATTGTTCCTCATTTTTGGCATTTTATGGCCACAAAACTTGAATTTCGCGTGGTTTCCAAATTTTCCTGTGCTATAGCCCACTATTTCTGCATGGGCCAACAAATACAAACTAAGGAACCATAGTCACCACCCCTTAGGCATGGGCCTGGACCCGGATCGCCTAAAAACTTTTTGGTCCATCATATGTGACCTAAGGAACCATAGTTAGCGCCCCGCCATGATCATTCCTCGGTTTTGCCGTTTTACGGCCATAAACCTAGAATTTTTCTCGATTCCTCGATTTTTGTGTGTTATAGCTCATGCCTTCTGCATAGGCCCGGGACCCCGGATTCGAATCTTCTAAAAAATTTTGGGCCATCAAATATGTCCTTAAGAACTATAGTCACCACACCGCCATGACTGTCCCTCGTTTTTGGAATAAAATACGACCTAAGAAACCATTATAACCTCCCTTCCATCGTGTGCTATAAGCTCATGCCTTTCGCATGGGGGTTTCGGGCCATCAAATACGACCTATGGAACAATAGTCACCACCTCGCAAAGTCCGTTGCACATTTTTTGGCATTTTATGGCCATAAACTCGATTCCTGTGAGTTTCCTAAATTTTCGTATGCTATATAGCCCACGCCTTCCTCATAAACTCGAGACCACGAACCTGGATTGCCTAATATTTTTCAACTCCATTAAATACGATCTATGGAACCACAGCCACCGCCCCATCATAACAGTTCCTCACTTTTTGGAATTTTACGGCCATACAACTGAAATTTCGCCCGATTCCCAGATTTTCGTGTGCTATAGCCCACGCCTTTCGCATGGACTAGATCTCCCACACCCGGATCACCTAAAAAGTTTTTCTGACCATAATATATGACTTAAGGAACCATAGTCACCGCTCCGCCATGATGGTTCCTCGATTTTTAGTATTTTACTGTCATAAAATTAGAATTTTGCCGGATTCCCGTATTTCCGTGTGCTATAGCTCACTCTTTCCGCATGGGCCCGGGATCCAAGACCTGGATCGCCTATATAATTTTTGGGCCATTAAATACGACCTACGAAACAATATTCAGCGCATCGCTATAAACGTTTCTCTTTTTTGGCATTTTACGATCTTTAAACTAGAATTTTTTCTGATTCTTAGATTTTCGTGTGCTATAGCCCACGCCTTTCTCATGGGCCTAGGACCCTGGTCCCGTATCGCCTAAAATTTTTTCGGGCCATCAAATTCAATCTAAGGAACCAGTCACCGCTCTGTAATTACCATTTCTCGTATTTTAATATTTTACGGCCATAAAATTGGAATCCCGCCCGATTTCAAAATTTACATATGCTATAGCCCACGCCTTCCGTATGGGCCCAGACCCCTGGATCACCTAAAAATTTTCTACGCCATCAAATATGACCTAAGGAACCATAGTCACCGCCCTGTAATGATCATTCCTTATTTTTTGGCATTTTACGGCCATACAACTGGAATTTCGCCCGATTCCCAAATTTACGTGTTATAGCCGCCACCTTCCGCATGGGTCCAGACCCGGATGGCCTCAAAATTTTTTTTGGGCCATCACACACGACCTAAGGAACCATAGTCACCACATGCTATGATCGTTCCTCGGTTTTTAGCAATTTACGGCCATAAAACTGGAATTCCGCTCAATTTCTAGATTTTTGTTTGCTATAAGACACACCTTCCGCATGGGCCCGTTCCCCCTAACATGGATTGCCTGAAATTTTTCCAGGACGTCCAAACTACGACCAAAGGAACCATAGTCACCGCCCCGAATGAGCGTTCCTCATTTATTGGCGTTTTACGGCTAGATAACTGGAATTCTACGCGATTCCCAAATTTTCGTGTGCTTATACCCCACGCCTTCTGCATAGGCTCGAGCTCCTAAATCACCTCAAATTTATTCAGGCCATCAAATACAACCTAAGGAACTGTACTCACCGCCCAACCAGGACCGTTCCTCGTTTTTGGCATTTCACGGCCATAAACTGGAATTCCGCTCGATTCCTAGATTTTCGTGTGCTAAAGGCCACACGTTCCGCATGGGCTCGAGCCTCCGGATACGAATTGCATAAAAACTTTTCGGGAAAATAAGAACTAATACATCATATTCACCGCCCCACCATCACTGTTCCTCATCTTTTACTGTTTTACAGTTATAAAATTGGAATTTCACCTGATTCCCAAATTTTCATGTGTTATAGCTCACCCATTTTGCTTGCGCCGGGGCCCGGGATCCTGATCACCAAATTTTTCTGGTCCATTATATAAAACCTAAGAAACCATATTCACCACCCCTCTATCACGACCCGAAATTCCACCTTCGGCCGTGATGGCGTCAAACGTTGAACCCGCTAGACAAGCCAACGTGTGCAGTTGAACTAACATGATAACACCGAATTAACAGAATAAGCTAAAAACAATTCACCATTCTTAACAGCGGAAATAGATAAAGTTTCAAAACTAAGTAAAGATAACATAATACAACGTCGCAATAATTCCCCAAAACCTGGAGTCAGAAACTCACGAACTGTCTATAGGAGTGCCAAATACAAAGTCTGAAAGGAAATACATGACTGTCCCTGAGAACTAGAGGAAAGACAAGATATAGAAATACAGGAACTAGGGATAGGAGAGACGCCAAGGCCCACGAACGTTAGTGGTATACCTTGAAGCCTCTGGGGTGGACTGAAGGTGACTCCCTCAACGCTGTCCACTGAGTCCGAGTGCGGGATCTGCACAACAATAAGTTGTGCAGTGTAGCATCAGTACAACCGACCCCATGTACTGAGTAAGTGCCGAGCCTGACCTCGGCCGAAGTAGTGACGAGGCTAGCTTGACAACAAACGTTAACATGTCCTATTCTACAACATATATCGTGGAAAACAAAGCAAAAGATAAACAGATACGTAGGGGGATACGGGAGCAGACAAAGGGGGTAACAAGTGAGATAGAGCAGTTAATTAAGTACATAGGAACAGACAAAAAGACAATTTATTAGAAATATGCTGATGAAACAAATATAATGCTAGAAATGTAATAAATGGCAACCAAGCCTCTAACACTGCCTTTCCTTTTGAATTACACTCCGGAACAACAATATCTAGACATAATTAACTTATTAACATCAATAATGACTCATTGATACAATCCCATAGCCTAAATATACAATTCCTAGCATTCTTCCAAGAATACCAAAATCCGACCCCGAACCCGCTTGGTCCAAACACGCGGCACAGACCAAAACCCGATCACCATACCCCCACGAGTTCAAATATATGATTTTTTTTGAAATCCGACCCCTAATTGAGGTTGAATTGCCCAAAATCCCATAAACCCTAACTCTACCCAAATCCCATAATTTCTACTTTGTTTTCATGATTTTAGGCCTAGATTCTAGTGATTAGTTGGTGAAAGTGAGAGGAAATGATGTTAAGAACACTTACCTATGGAGCTATGGTGATGGAGGTCTTCAAATTTTGCCTAAGGAGAGTGGGGAAGTAGGTGGGTTGAGAAAAGTGGTGAGAATCCCGTAATGTTTCTTTTTTTAAGGCATTAAAATGACTGGGCGAATTTACTCTACGCGATCGCGGAGAGTATTGGGTTTTAGACTTACGTGATCGCGAACAAGAGACAGCGATCACGGGGTACTGGACACTAACCATCGCGATCACGACCAAGTAATCGCGTTCGCATAGAGCAACACGCTGCCCCGCCCCCAGATCCCTTTAACGCTATGCGATCGCGTGAGGCCCCTCGCGATCGCGTAGAGGACCACCCCCAGGCACTGCGATCACGTCCAAGGCCCTGCGTTCGTGTAGGGTAATTTCCCACCCCAAACCATAGACACATCGCGATCGCGTGAGTCACGCCACGATTGCGGAGAGCAAAACACAGAACACCAGAAACAGATCAAAAACCAAATTTGTTTTCCAACTCTTTTGCACCCCGACACCTACCCGGAACTCACCCGAGCCCTCGGGACACAAAACCAAATATACGCACGACTTCAAAATCATCATACGAACTTATTCGAGTAATTAAACCGCTAATATAACATCAAAACTAATGAATTAAACTCAAAAATCTATAGAATTTTCTCAAACTTCATAAACTTCTAAATTCTCATATTTTGATCCGAAACATGCCAAACCAAGTCCGTTTCTTTCCAAATTTTACAGATAACTCACATAAACCCATATTGAACCTGTTCCAGGTATCTGAACCATAATACTTGTCCGGTAACACAGATTTCACAACCAAGTTCATTTTTAAAAGTCTTTCTTATTTCAGAAAATAATTTTCTTTAAAAATTCATTTCTCGGGCTTGGGACCTCGGAATTCGATTCCGGGAATACGCCCGAGTCCCATATTTTCCCACGGACCCTCCGGGACTGTCAAATCATGGGTCCGGGTCCGTTTACAAAAAATGTTGACCAAAGTTAATTTTATTCCATTAATTATCATAAATTCAACAGTTCAACACATTTCCACATAAAAACTTCCCGGCTACGCGCTCGGGCTGTGCACACACATCGAGTTGAGATTAATGGAGGCTTTCGAGGCCTCGAAAACAATTTTTGCTAAATTATACAAGATGATCTTTTTGGGTCATCACTATCTCCACCTCTAAAAAACCATTCTTCCTCAAACGGACATAGAAAAGTACCTAAAACGGGGAAAAGGTGGGGATAACGGCTCCGCATATCGGGCTCGGACTCCCAAGTAGCTGCCTCAACAGGCTGACCTCTCCACTGAACACGAACCGAAGGATAACTCTTCGATCTCAACTGTCGCACCTGCCGATCTAATATGGCTACCTTCTCCTCCTCATAATACAAATCCTTGTCCAATTGGACACCACTGAAGTCAAGTACATGAGATGGGTCCGCAATATACCTTCGGAGCATAGACACGTGAAATACTGGATGCACGGCTAACAAAATAGGTGGCAAGGCAAGTCTGTAGGTCACCTCTCCTACCTTGTCCAAAATCTCAAATGAACCAATGTACCTAGGGCTCAAATTGCCCTTCTTTCCGAATCTCATCACGCCCTTCATGGGCGGCACTCGAAGAAATACCCGGTCGCCTATCATAAATGCCAAATCTCGAACTCTACGATCCGCATAACTCTTCTGCCTGGACTGAGCTATACGAAGTCTATCTTGAATGATCTTCACCTTGTCCAAGGCATCCTGGACTAACTCAGAACCCAACAATCTAGCCTCTCCCGGCTCAAACCATCCGATTGGAGACCAACACCGTCTACTATACAATGCCTCATACTGAGCCATCTGAATGCTCGACTGATAGCTGTTATTGTAGGAAAACTCAGCTAAAGGCAAGAAATGGTCCCATGAACCTCCAAAGTCAATAAAACAAGCTCGCAACATATCCTCCAAAATTTGAATAGTACGCTCGGACTGTCCGTCCGTCTGAGGATGAAATGCGGTGCTCAAATCAATCTGGGTGCCCAACTCTCGCTGAAATACTCTCCAGAAGTGGGAGGTAAACTGAGTACCTCGATCTGATATAATGGATATGGCACACCATGCAGTCTAACAATCTCTCTCATATAGATCCTTGCCAAATTCTCTGCTGAATACGAAATTGATACTGGAATGAAGTGCGCTGACTTGGTCAGCGTATCCACAATGACCCATACTGCATCAAACATCCTCTGAGTCCGTGGGATTCCAACTACAAATTCCATGGTGATACGCTCCCAAATCCACTCGGGAAGCTGAATCTGCTGCATCAAACCACCAAGTCTCTGGTGCTCGTACTTAACCTGCTGACAATTCAAGCACCGAGCTACATAAGCTACAATATCCTTCTTCATTATATGCCACCAATAATGCTGCCGCAAGTCCTGGTACATCTTTGCGGCGCCCGGATGAATGGAATATCGAGAACTGTGGGCCTCCTATAGTATCAACTCACGAATACCATCCACATCAGGTACACAAATCCTTCATTGCATCCTCAAAACTCCCTCAACATCAACCGTAACCTGCTTGGCATCTCCGTGCCTGACTCTATCTCTAAGAACACATAAATGGAGATCATCATACTGCCTGGCCCGAATACGGTCATATAAGGAAGAACGGGCTACGGTATGGGCCAAAACACTGCTAGTCTCAGAATCCTCCAATATCACAAATCGGTTGGCTAACGCCTAAACATCCAAATCAAGAGGTCGCTCTCCGACTGATAAATAGGCAAGACTACCCATACTAGCTGGCTTTCGGCTCAAAGCATCAGCCACCACATTGGCCTTCCCCGGATGATAAAGAATGGTAATATCATAATCCTTTAGCAACTCTAACCATCTCCTCTGCCTCATGTTCAACTCCTTTTGTTTGAATAGATACTGTAAGTTCTTATGATCCTTGAACACCTCACATGGCACACCATACAAATAATCCCTCCTAATATTCAATGCATGCACAATAGCTGCTAACTCCAAGTCATGAACTGGATAGATCTTCTCATGGACCTTCAACTGACGAGAAGCATAGGCTATAACCTTGCCATCCTGCATCAACACTGCACCAAGCCCAATCCATGAAGCACCACAATACACGGTATACGATCCTGAATCTGTGGGCAACACCAACACTGGTGCCGTGGTCAAGGTTGTCTTGAGCTTCTGAAAGCTCTCCTCGCACTCATCATACTACCTGAATAGGGCACTCTTCTGAGTCAGCCTGGTCATCGGGGTTGCAATGGATGAAAAGCCCTCCACAAACCGATGATAATAACCTGCTAAGCCGAAGAATCTCCGGATCTCTGTAGCTGAGGTGGGTCTAGGCCAGTCTCTGACTGCTGAAATCTTCTTGGGATCCACCTGAACACCCTCTGACGATACCACATGGCCTAGAAATGCAACTAAACTCAACCAAAACTCACACTTGGAGAATTTGGCATACAACTGACTATCCCTCAGAGTCTGGAGGACGACTCTAAGGTGCTGCTCATGCTCCTCTCGGCTGCGAGAGTATATCAATATATCGTCAATGAAAATAATCACAAATGAGTCCAAATAAGGCCTGAACACTCGGTGCATCAACTCCATGAAAGTAGCGGTGGCATTTTTCAGCCCAAATGACATCATTAAGAACTCATAATTCCCATAACGAGTGCAAAAAGTTGTCTTAGGGATATCGGACGCCCTAATACTCAGATGATGGTAACCAGATCTCAAGTCAATCTTGGAAAACAGTGAAGCACCCTGAAGCTGGTTGAATAAATCATCAATCCTCGGCAAGGATAGCTATTTTTAATAGTAACCTTATTCAACTACCGGTAGTCAATACACATCCTCATCGAGCCATCTTTCTTCTTGACAAACAATGTTGGAGCACCCCAAGGAGAGACGCTAGGCCTAATGAAGCCTTTATCCAACAAATCCTGCAACTGATCTTTCAACTCATTCAACTCTGGCAGGGCCATACGATACGGCGGAGTAGAAATAGGCTGGGTGCCCTGAGCTAACTCAATATAAAAATCAATATCCCTGTCGGGTGGCATACTCGGTAGGTCAGCAGGGAAAACCTCTGGATACTCACGAACCACGGGCACAAACTCCAGGGAAGGAACCTCAGTGTTAGAATCACGAACATAGGTCAAATAGGCTAAACAACCCACCTTCATATAAGAAATAACTCTACCCGAAGAATGACTAGGAGTTCCCTTCCACTCCAAACGAGGTGCCCCTGGCAAGCCAAGGTCACTGTCTTGGCATGACAGTCCAGAATAGCATAATAGGGGAATAACCAATCCATCCCCAATATAACATCGAAGTCAACCATATCCAGAAGAAAAAGATCAACCTAGGTCTCCAGACCACCCATTACTACTAAGCAAGCACGGTAGACTCGATCTACCACTATAGAATCACCAGCGGTGTAGACACATGCACAACAGTACTCAAGGAATCACGGTGCATACTCAAATAAGGGGAAAAATATAAAGACACATAGGAGAATGTAGAACTCGGATCAAATAACACCGAAGCCTCTCGGCTGCAAACTGAAACCGTACCTGTAATAACTGCATCAGAAGCCTCGACATCAGGCCTGGCGGGAAAAGCATAACACCGGGGCTAAGCCCCTCCAATCTGATCATCTCTAGGTCGATCTACTGCGGCCTGACCTCTACCTCTCGTGGAATGTCCTCCACCTCTATGAGCCTGACCTCTACCCTGTGATATAATCATCTCAATCCTCCTGGCCACATTGGCCACATCCTGGAACGAATATGAGTACCTGACTCTCTAGCCATCTGAAGTCTGATAGGCTGGGCCAATCCCTCAATAAATCTCTGAACCCTCTCCTGATCAGTGGGAAGTATCATAAGAGCATGTCGGGCCAGAGTAATGAACCTAGTCTCGTACTGAGTTACTGTTATAGATCCCTGCTGGAGACGCTCAAGTTGCCTCCGAAGGTCCTCTCTCTGAGTAATGGGAAGGAACTTCCCCAAAAATACCTCTGAGAACTGAGTCCAAGTCAAAGATGCAGACCCAGCTGGACTGGTCAAGCAATAGTCTCTCCACCAAGTCTTGGCGGAACTCGATAGACGAAAGGTAGAAAAATCAACTCCATTGGACTCTACTATGCCCATGTTTCGAAGAACCTCATGACAACTGTCCAAATAATCCGGGGGTTCCTTTGATGGTGAACCAGTAAAAGTAGAAGTGAATAACTTAGTGAACCTGTCCAGTCTAAACAAGGCATCCACTGACATAGCTGCTCCCTCTGCTACTGGTGCTGCAATACCCGGCTGAGCTACTCCGGCTGGCTGAGGTGCCGGAGTCTGAAACTGTGGAGCTAGCTGCTCTAGCGTGCGAGTGGCAGGAGTCTGGGTACCTTCCCCAGCCTGAGAGATGGCTGATTCAGTAGGAAGAAGACTCGCCTGTGCTACACTCTCCATGAGTCCGACTAGACGGACAAGAGCGTCCTGAAGCACTGGGGTAGCTACGAACCCTCTGGGACCTGAGCTGGTCCAACTGGGACTGCCGGAACTGGGACCTCCTCGTCAGACTCGGCCTGAGGGTCCTCCACTGGGGTTTCTGCTCTAGGCTGCGCCCGGACCCAGACTCGGCCTCTAACACGGCCTCGTCCTCGACCTCGATCCCTCGTAGGAGCTGTAGCAGAAGTGTCAGGCTGCTGAGTGGAACCAATGAAAGCACACATCCTCGCCATCTGCGAGAGAATAGAATAGAAACTCAATCAGTACTAAGAATTCCTATCGCACGACAGAGACGAAAAGAAATGTGGAGTCATCCTAAGTTTGCAGCCTCTGGGGGATAAATACAGACGTCTCCGTACCGATCCCTCAGACTCTACCAAGTTGTCCGTGAGTTGTGAGACCTAAGAAACCTAGGGCTCTGATACCAACTTGTCACGGCCCAAAATCCCACCTTCGGCCGTGATGGTGTCTAACGTTGAAACCGCTAGACAAGCAAACGTGTGCAGTTGAACTAACATGATAACACCGAATTAACAGAATAAGCTAAAAATAGTTCACCATTCTTAACAGCGGAAATAGATAATGTTTCAAAACTAAGTAAAGATAACATAATACAGCGTCGCAATAATTCCCCAAAACCTGGAGTCACAAACTCACGAACTGTCTATAGGAGTGCTATATACAAAGTCTGAAAGGAAATACATGACTGCCTCTGAGAACTAGAGGAAAGATAAGACAAAAATACAGGAACTAGGGATAGGAGAGACGCCAAGGCCCACGAACGTCAGTGGTATACCTTGAAGCCTTTGGGGTGGACTGAAGGTGACTCCCTCAACGCTGTCCACTGGGTCCGAGTGCAAGATCTGCACAACAATAAGATGTGTAGTGTAGCATCAGTACAACCGACCCCATGTACTGAGTAAGTGCCGAGCCTAATCTCGGCCGAAGTAGTGATGAGGCTAGTCTTGACAACAAACGTTAACTTATCCTATTCTACAACATATATCATGGAAAACAAAGCAAAAGATAAACAGATACGTAGGCGGATACGGGAGCAGACAAAGGGGGTAACAAGTGAGATAGAGCAGTTAATTAAGTACATAGGAACAGACAAGAAGACAATTTATCAGAAATATGTTGATCAAACAAATATAATACCAGAAATGTAATAAGTGGCACCACATCACCCTTCGTGCTTTTACTCTCTTCCTCACAATGCAATGTACGATGTAAGATAACATGAATCACGGCACGACATCACCCTTCGTGCTTTTACTCTCTTCCTCACAATGCAATGTACGATGTAAGATAACATGAATCACGGCACGGCATCATCCTTCGTGCATTTACTCTCTTCCTCATGATGCAATGTATCATGTATGGCAATGTAAATCATGGCACGACATCAACCTTCGTGCTTTTAAATATAAATCATGGCACGGCATCACCCTTTGTGCTTTTACTCTCTTCCTCACTATGCAATGTATCATTGTATGGCAATGTAAATCATGTCACTGCATCAACCTTCGTGCTTTTAAATATAAATCATGGCACGACATCAACCTTCGTGCTTTTAAATATAAATCATGGCACAACATCACTCTTCGTGCTTTTACTCTCTTACTCACTATGCAATATATGATGTAATCAATGTAAATCATGGCACGACATCACCCTTCGTGCTTTTAAATATAAATCATGGCACAACATCACTCTTCGTGCTTTTACTCTCTTACTCACTATGCAATATATGATGTAATCAATGTAAATCATGGCACGACATCACCCATCGTGCTTTTACTCTCTTCCTCACTATGCAATGTATCATGTATGGCAATGTAAATCATGACACTGCATCAACCTTTGTGCTTTTAAATATAAATCATGGCACAACATCAACCTTCGTGCTTTTAAATATAAATCATGGCACGGCATCACCCTTCGTGCTTTTACTCTCTTCCTCACTATGAAATATATGATGTAATCAATGTAAATCATGGCACGACATCACCCTTCGTGCTTTACACTCTTCCTCACCAATGCAATGACAATTATCAAAATGGCAAGGAATGCAGCATAGTGGAGTCACAAATCGTAATCACCCGACAAGGGGAGAATATCAGTCATTATCAGAACAAATTGCCCGGCACGGGTCTCAGCTATAACCAATCTTTTCAAGTATATCCTTTACAGTTGGGTCCTCAATAGGACCATTGCATCACAAGTTCATCAACGAGGATTTTCAAAAACAATCAACTTCCAAGTAGAGATAAGTTCATATTATAATGAACATGGAAGTAATCATAAGATTTCTATCGAAAATAGACTCACGGGCATGCTTGATACACGATGCATAGGTACTCGTCGCCTCACCTATGCATTGAACATGATAAACACTTAACACATAGCATACAATACCTATTCCCTCACCAAAGTTAGGCAAGACACTTACCTCGGGTCCAAAAATAGCAATCAAGCCTCTAACACCGCCTTTCCTTTTGAATTCAACTCCGGAACAACAATATCTAGACATAATAAACTTATTAACATCAATAATGATTCATTAATGCAATCCCATAGCCTAAGTATACAATTCCTAGCATTCTTCCAAAAATACAAAAATCCGACCCCGGCCCTGCTTGGTCCAAACACGAGGCTCGGACCAAAACCCCATCAGCCATACCTCCATGAGTTCGAATATATAATTTGTTTCGAAATTCGACCCCAAATTGAGGTTGAATTACCCAAAATCCCATAAACCTTAACTCTACCCAGATCCCCTAATTTCCAATTTGTTTTCATTGTTTTAGGCCTAGATTCTAGTGATTAGTTGATGAAAGTGAGAGGAAATGATGTTAAGAACACTTACCTATGGAGCTATGGTGATGGAGGTCTTCAAATTTCGCCTAAGGAGAGTGGGGAAGAAGGTGGGTTGAGAAAAGTGGTGAGAATCCCGTAATGTTTCTGTTTTTAAGGCATTAAAATGACTGGGCGAATTTACTCTACGCGATCGCGGAGAGTATTGGGTTTTAGACTTATGCGATCGCGAACAAGGGACAACGATCGCGGGGGTACTGGACTCTGACCATCACGATCACGACCAAGCATTCACGTTCGCGTAGAGCAACACGCTGCCCCGCCCCCAGATCCCT
Source organism: Nicotiana paniculata (assembly GCA_005239505.1). Taxonomy (NCBI): domain Eukaryota; kingdom Viridiplantae; phylum Streptophyta; class Magnoliopsida; order Solanales; family Solanaceae; genus Nicotiana; species Nicotiana paniculata. The sequence goes on from ML304431.1 coordinate 22,780, forward strand.
TTAACGCTATGCGATCGCTTGAGGCCCCTCGCGATCGCGTAGAGCAGCAGCCCCAGGCACTACGATCGCGTCCAAGGCCCTGCGTTCGCGTTGGGTAATTTCCCACCCCCAACCATAGACACATTGCGATTGCGTGAGTCACACCGCGATCGCGGAGAGAAAAACACAGAACACCAGAAACAGATCGAAAAGCATATTTGTTTTCAAACTCTTTTGCACCCCGACACCTACCCGACTCGGGGCCCAAAACCAAATATACGCATGAATTCAAAATCATCCTATGAAATTATTCGAGTAATTAAACTACTAATATAACATCAAAACCAATGAGTTAAACTCAAAAATCTATAGAATTTTCTCAAACTTCATAAACTTCTAAATTCTCCAATTTTGATCCGAAACACGTCAAACCAAGTCCGTTTCTTTTCAAATTTTACAGATAACTCACATAAAACATATTGAACCTGTTCCGGATATCGGAATCATAATACAGGCCCGGTAACATTGATTTCACAACAAAGTTCATTTTCAAAAGTCTTTCTTATTTTCAGAAAACAATTTTCTTTAAGAATTCATTTCTCGGGCTTGGGACCTCGAAATTCGATTCCGGGAATACGCCCGAGTCCCATATTTTCCCACGGACCCTCCGGGACCGTCAAATCATGGGTCTGGGTCCGTTTATCAAAAATGTTGACCAAAGTAAACTTTATTCCATTAATTATCATAAATTCAATAGTTCAACACATTTCCACATAAAAAATTCCCGGCTACGCGCTCAGGCTATGCACGCACATCGAGGTGAGATTAACGGAGGATTTTGGGGCCTCGGAACACATTTTTTGCTAAATTATAGGGTCATCTTACCCTGTATCTCCGTTCCTCATCTTTTAGCATTTTACGGCCATAAAACTGGAATTTCTCTCGATTCCTAAATTTTCGTACGCCATATCTCACGCCTTTCGCATGGGCCCCGTCCCAGATCCCCTAATATTATTCAACGCCATCAAATAAACACTAAGAAACTACAGTCACCTCCCCTTCATGACTGTTCCTCATTTTTTGGAATTTGACAGCCATAAAACATAGATTCCGCCCGATTCCCATATTTTCGTGTGCTATTGCGCACGCCTTACCCATGGACCCAGGCCCCCGCACCTGGATCGCCTAAAAAGTTTTCCCAACCATCAAATACGACTTACGGAACTGTAGTCACTGCCCTACCGTGATTGTTTCTCGTTTTTTGACATTTTACGGTCATAAAATTGGAATTTCGAGATTTTCATGTGCTATAGCCCACACCTTCCGCACAAACCCAGGCTTCCCGACCCGGATCACGTAATATTTTTTCATGCCATAAAATACTACCAAAGGAACCACAGTTACCACCCCGTCATGATCGTTCCTCATTTTTTGGCATTTTACGGCCATAAAACTAAAATTTCGCGCGATTCCCAACTTTCCGTGTGCTATAGCCCACGCCTTCTGCATGGACCTGGGCCCTCGCACCTGGATCTCCTAAAAAAATTTCCCAGTCATCAAATACGACTTAAGGAACCATAGTCACCTCCCCGCCACAACTATTCTTCGTTTATGGTATTTTATGGTCATAAAATAGAATTTTGCCCGATTCCCAGATTATCGTGTGCTATAACCATTTTTTCCGCATGGTCTCGGGCATCCGGACCTAGATCGTCTAAAAAATTTTGGTGCCATCAAATACGACCTAAGGAGCCATAGTCATCGTGCAGCTATAACTGTTCCTCATATTTTGGCATTTTACGGCCATAAAACTAGAATTTCACCTGATTCTAAGATTTTCGTGTTCTATAGACCACGCCTTCCGCATGGGCCTAGAACCTCGCTCCCGGATCGGTTAAAGTTTTTACGGGCCATCAAAAAATAACCTGAGGAACCATAGTCACCGCCCCGCAATTACCGTTTCTCATTTTTAGCGTTTTACGATCATAAAACTGGAATTTCGCCCGATTCTCAAATTTACATGTGCTATAGCCCACGCCTTCTGCATGGGCCCAAACCCTTGGAGATGGATCGCTTAAATTTTTCTAGGCCATCAAATACGACCTAAGGAAGCTTAGTCACCACCCCGGAATGACCGTTCCTTGTTTTTTGATTACATCCATAAAACCAGAATTATGCTCGATTTCCAGATTTTGGTATGCTATAGCCCACACCTTCCGCATGGGCCCGTTCCCCATGACATGGATTGCCTTAAATTTTTCCAGGCCGTCAAATACAACCAAAGGAACCATAGTCACCGCCTCATCATGACCGTTCCTTGTTTATTGGCATTTCATGACCAGAAAACTGGAATTCTGCCTAATTCCCAAATGTTTGTGTGTTATACCCCACGCCTTCCACATTATCCCGAGCCCCCAGATCGCTTTTTTTTTCGGGCCATCACATGCGACCTACAAAACCATATTCATCGCCTCATCAGGACCATTCCTCATTTTTGGCGTTTCACTGCCATAAACTGGAATTCTGCCCGATTCCCAGATTTTCGTGTGCTATAGCTCATGCCTTCCGCATGGGCTCGAGCCTTGGGATTGCCTAAAATTTTTTCGGCCATCAAATATGAACTAAGAAACCATAGTCAACGCCCCACCATCAATGTTTCTCATGTTTTAGCATTTTACGACTATAAAACTGAAATTTCGCCCGATTCTCCAATTTTCGTGTGTTATAGCTCACGCCTTTCGCATGATACCGTGCGCCCAGACTCGGTTCGCCTAATATTTCTCAATTCCATAAAATACAAACTAAGGAACCACTGTCACCGCCCTCTCTTCTTGCATGGGCCCAGGGCCTCGAACCTCGATCGCCTAAGGAGCCATAGTCATTGCGCCTCCATAACCGTTCCTAGTTTTTTGGAATTTTACGGCCGTAAAACTAGAATTTTGCGTCATTCATATATTTTCGTGTGCTATAGACCACGCCTTCCACATGGGCACAAAACCCCGGTCCTGGATCACCTAAAAAAATTTTGGGCCATAAAATTCGATCTAAGGAACCATACACACCGCCTCGCAATTACCATTTCTCATTTTTAGCGTTTTATGGCCATAAAACTAGAATTCCACGCGATTCCAAAATTTACATGTGCTATAGCCCACGCCTTCTGCATGGGCCCGAGCCCCTGAACCTGGATCGCCTAAAAATTTTCCAGGCCATTAAATAAAACCTAAGGAACTATATTCACCGCCCCGCAATGACTGTTCCTTTTTTTTTTTTTTGGAATTTTATGATCATAAAAATGGAATTCCGCCCGATTCCCAAATTTTCGTGTGCCACAGCCCACGCCTTCCCTATGGGCTCAGCCCCTGGATCTGGATCTCCTAAATTTTTTTGTGCCATCAAATACAACCTAAAGAACCATATTCACCGCTCCACCATGATCGGTCCTCGTTTTTTGGCTTTTTATGGCCATAAAACTTGAATTTCACCCGATTCCTTGCGTTTCGGGTGCTATAGCCCATGTCTTCTACATGGGCTCGGGCCTCGGGACCCGGATTTTCCAAAAGTTTTTTTGGCCATCAAATACGACCAAAGAAACCATAGTCAAAGCTTGACATGATTGTTCCTCATTTTTTGGCATTTCACAGCCATAAAACTTGAATTCTGCCTAATTCCCAAATTTTATGCTTGCTGTACCTCACGCCTTCCGCATAGGTCCGAGCCCTCGGATCGCCAAAAAGTTTTTTTGGCCATCACATACGACCTAAGGAACCATACACAACACCCCTCCATGACCGTTCCTCGTTTTTTGGCGTTTCACGGTCATAGAACTGGAATTTCGCCCGATTTCTAGATTTTTGTTTGCAACAACCCACTCCTTCCGTATGAGCTCAGGCCCCCGGATCTGGATTGCCTAATATTTGTTCGGGCCATCCTAAATAACGTCGCCCCACCGTCACAGTTCCTTATTTTTTAGTGTTTACGACCATAAAACTAGAATTTCGCCCGATTCCCAAATTTTTCGTGTGCTATAGCTCACGCCTTTCTCATGGACCAAGGCCCCTAGACCCGAATCGCTTAAAATTTTTTTAGGGCCATAGAGAACGACCGTAGGAACCATAGTCACCACCCTGCATGAATGTTCCGCATTTTTTGGCACTTTACGATTATAAAATTGGAATTTTGCCCGATTCCCAGATTTTCGTTTGCGATAGCCCACTCTTTCATCATGAACCTGATCTCCAGGACCTTGGTAGCCTGAAAAGTTTTCGTGCCATCAAATACGACTGTAGGAACCATAGTCTCCAGCCCACAAAGACCGTTCCTCGTGTTTTACGACCATAAACTGGATTTCAGGCAGATTCTTAAATTTTCATTCACTATAGCCCACGTCTTTCGCATAAACCCGGGTCCCGGAACCCGAATCGCCTACTATTTTTCCACGCCATCAAATACTATCTAAAAACCACAGTCACCGCCCCAGCATGACCGCTCCTCATTTTTTTAAGGCCATAAAACTAGAATTCAACTGGATTTCATAATTTTCGTGTGCTATAGCCCACATCTTCCGCATGGAACAGGGCACCCGCACCCAGATCGCCTAAAAACATTTTCGTCCATCAAATATGACTTAAGGAACTGTATTCACCGCCTTGCCATGATTGTTACACGTTTTAAGGCATTTTACGGTCATAAAATTAGAATTACGTTCGATTCCCAGATTTTCGTGTGCTATAGCCCACTTTTTCTGCATGGGCCCCGGCTCCCAGACCTAAATCGCCTAAACGCATTTCGGGCCATCCAATATGGCCTAAGGAACCATAGTCACCATGCCGCTATAACTGTTCCTCATCTTTTGGCGCTTACAACCATAAAACTAAAATTTAGCCTGATTCCTAGATTTTCGTATGCTAAAGTCCACGCCTTCCGCATGAGCCTAGGAATTTGGTCCCGGAATGCCTAAAGTTTTTCTGTGCCATCTAATTTGATCTAAGGAACCATATTCACCGCCCCACAAATACTGTTTCTCATTTCTTAGTGTTTTACGGCCATTAAACTAGAATTTCGCCTGATTCCCAAATTTACATGTGCTATAGCCCACGCCTTCTGCATGGGCCCAGGCCTCTGGAGCTGGATTGCCTAAAATTTTTCCATTCCATCTAATACGACCTAAGTAACTGTCGCGCCCCCTTTTTTCCTCGCGAAATCGGGTTTTGACATTCATTTGGGACAACTCGTTTCCTTTTGGGAAAGGGGTACAAGAAGTTGAAGAGTCGCCACCTAGCGGATTAAAGTGCCTTAGGGCACCTATTGCAAGTAATTCATGAAACCAGTTTGTGTTACCATATATTAGGTAAGGGCTTGAAATTACCTTGAGGGGAAGATGTTAGGCACCCCTCGAGGTCCACAATGGTGGGTCCCGACCAAACTTAGTAAATTAGTCATTTAACAGATAAGCAGTCTAAGCACACATAAAATAAGATAAAAGGAGTTTAAAAGGTAAGTAGTCTGAGAACACATATGTAAATAAGATAGGGGAGTCCTAAGTTATCTGCCTATAGGATCACATCTTTACAATACCCGGTAATCCTTCCTCAACTAGAGGGGCTACACGTGGTATTAGCTCACAGGTCATCATATCCTTTTACTATCCAATTACCCTCCCCTTAGCGGTTATATAAGAGATTTTAAATTAGACGGACTCTAAGCGTGCATTATTCGTCCCTTCCTTGTGGTCCCGGAGGTGTTTAGGACCTTAATTTTAGGCAGTTCTAGACTCTCCTAAGGTGTTTAAAAGGGAAAATCTAAGTGACAACAAAGAACATATAGGACTGTCAAGTATGAAAACAATTAAGGGGGCTCATGTTTACCTCCACACATAAGCAGATAATTAGCATGTCTCAAACACAGATTTCAGAGAATTTCAAAAGGTCCTAGAACATGATATCTAGGTGAGCATAACAAGTAGAGAATATGCAGCATTGTTTTAAAATAAAGTGACATAAACCTAATTAGTTTGCCTACTGATTTTAGAACCTGTTGAACCTGGTTGTTTCACAAATAAATAGAGCACAATTTTACAGTTTTATAAGACCTTAATTACCTAAGGATTGCCTAGGTGTGGATCTGTAATACCCTATAAACATGCAATCAGAATTCTGGGAATTATTTAAAACAGTTTGATCTTTATTAAGTCATATAGGCATGCTTGTCTAGGTGTTGAATGTTACAAAAGTTGATTTCATGCATATTTATACTAGAACATGGTGTCTATGTGTTGGGGTTGTTTTTAAATGTCTTTATAGACAAGACAGTTAATTATTCAGGCGACATAGGCATTATTTAAAGCAAATGCAAATACGGTCCTAAAGCACGATTTGTAATGCAGATAGAGAATGGTCATTTTATTAGGCAGAATTACAGCAGTAGCTTAATGACAGGATTTCTAGGTGATTATGACTTATGCAGCAGCAGAATTTCGTGACAATGAAGTAATGACATTATAACGTATTTTTCTAATATGCAAACCAGTAAACATAATTATCCTAAGGAAGGATTTCTAACGCAAATAAAACAATATAACCCTAAAGCAGGATTTCGACCCGGTTTCCCCACAAAAATCATATAAGAATCCCTCCCCTTTTTACTAATTTCCCCCAATATTTGTTTACAAAGATAATTATTACAGACCAGAAGTATATGAATTACATAAGTAAATATAAACTATACTATAAGGAGCTTGAATTAGGCCCAAAGTAAACCTGGGAATGCCAGGCCTTCAAAATAATCTCAGATGCCCAGAGTCTCATAGCCCACAGGGTGTCCTGGTGTGTTAAAGTTCCCTAAGGACCTCAGGGATCCCGGGAAATGCTCACACCAAGACCCTTTCTTAAATAGAGAATTGGTTATGTGCAGTGTGGAAGGGCCATCCCCAGTGTGCCAAAGTTCGGAGGAATCTCATGGATACCTAGGCAGTACACACACTGGAGGGGCATAACTTAATAATCCAAGAGTAGAAGTGAGAATGATTCACATAGTTTGAAAGAGCTTAGTAAAACAGTGTAGAGATAAAGCTTTTAGGAATGAAAAAGTTTTCAGGAATAGAAACAGTTTTAAGAAAATACTAAGAGTGGAAAATAGTTTTGAAATCAATTATGAGGAGAACAAAGATTCAACAAGCAACCACACAATCATAGAATGCCCAGATTCACAACTATTTAGCAAACAGATTTACAAACAGGGGTCAGGGGGTTGGGAACATAGAGAGCTCACATTAGAAACACATGAACATGGTAAAAGGGGGGAGCATATGGGACAACAAATGCATAGAACAACTAGGAGTTTACTGATTCAGAGACTTAACAATTCAGTTATGGTACTAGGCAATTAAGACATAGAGACGGAGGATGCAAATAGTTATGTTGAAGACAGGGATGCATTAGTCATACCAATTAGGATCAATCAAATACATTAGGAGTCATGAGAATACTAGTTAAGGGGAGTAAACATAGACTATATAAACATGCCGGCCAAGTATCAAACAAAACAAGTAAGACCTAGACATGCTGATTACATACTTGAACAAGAGAGGAAAAAATTTAAACATGCTGAATAAAGCAGTAAATATGAAGACAATTGATTACATAAGCCATTAAGTTAGTGCAGAAGGAGACATGGATTAACATACATGGAGCACATAGAGTGAGTTTCAGAATTGAAATAAGGATATACCCGTTAAGGAAGCAAAGTGCAGAATGTAAAGCAAGTAGAGTTCCACTGTCTAGCCTTGGCTTTCAGCCGGCTAGACCAACAATTAGCACAAGTAGCAGAGAAGGAAGAGAGATTTTTAGTGTGTGTGTGTATTTTGAACCAAATATTTTGTGTGTTGAGAGGTAAGACAAGAGTGTATATATAGAAATTTAGGAGTAGAACAAAATAAGGTAAAAGGAATCAGAAATCAATCAATTAGGGCAATCATAGGGTCACATAATCCAATCACATAAAGGGGTTCGGAATAGACCCCCTTAATTAGGGGTAGTTGATCAAACGGTAATAACAGGGGTTTAATAAAGGCAAGAATCCAAATCATACCGAATAAAGGAATCAGTAAGAATTAAAAATTATACGGGAAATCAAATAAGGCAGAGATGACCAATTAAGGTCATAAACAAGGAAACAAATAAATCTATGCATACGAATCTTTAATAGAGTAAAGCAATCAGCAAAACTTTCATAAGAACACTGATTTCCGGCAAGTAATACTCAACTTTCATAAATAGAGATTAGAATAAGTAAGACCTCACAAAAAATATATAAATTAGCCCGAAAAACAGGTTTGAACCCTAATAGAGATTAATTAGGGCAAAACCCACAAAATACTAGATTTGACAAGAAAATGTTTAAGTCAAGAGACAGAGTAAATTAATACGATTGGTAACACAGAAAGACCAGAAATCGAAGGAAAGATTGGAAAAATCAGTATATCATATAGAATCAACTAGGGTTTGAATACTCTTGCAAAAATCAGTCAAGAAGATGAAAGAATAATTTATTAAACACTTAGAAGTCAGAAGGACCTTTGAAAAACAATTTGGGATGAACCCTAATTTAGGGAAAAGTCGGAATAATCAATTAAAAAAAAGATCTTTGAGGGAGAACACTTAATAATAAACAAATCATCTCATATCTATGAAGATCTGAGAATAATCGATAGCAATGAACTAGGGTTTTCAGAAAAAACATTAGAAATGAGAGAATAGGTCAAGAACCGTAGATTCGTAACAAAAATAAGGAGAAATTTTTACTCACAAACGGAAAATAGCCTGAGATAGGAAAGTTTCAACCAGAACCCATTGGGTTCCTTGAGATCTTCTCAAGGATCCAAGAAATCAAAGATCCATGGCGTGTAGAGGGCCAGGGTTGGTCGGAGAATACATGGGAGCATCACAAGGTGGAGGTTTACACCGGTGACGGTGTTTAAAATTAAGGTTAGGTCGAGAGAGTTTGAGAGACGAGGGAGATGATGACGGCGGGTGAGTGGGAGAGAATGAGAGGGTTTGGGGGGGGGGGGGAAAGTTAGGTTTAATTATAAAAGGGGGTTTGTGGACCATTGACCAAAATGATCAACGGCCACGATTAAATGGGAAATTGGGTCGGGAAGGTGTGTATTTGGGCCAAAGGGGTTTGGGCTAATTTTAAAAGGGGTTTTCGGCTGGTTTGAAAGGGCTTAGGTCTGAAAACAAAGGGGCTATTTATTAAATACCCAAGTAATTGAATAAAAATTAATTTATAAAATAATTAACAAATGATAATTTCATGCATAGAAATGTTTTAAAATAATTATTCAATATTCCAAATATACAATGAGCCATTTTCTGGTAAAAATAACACAATAATGTATGCACGGGCTATAATTGCAAAGTTATTGCAATCGTAACCAAAATGTGTAAATCTGGCTATTTCTGAAATAATTTGAACTTAATATGACTATAAATTGCAAAATTAAATCTTGAAATATTATAAAATCATTTGTGATGAAATTTTTAATTGTTTATATAAATAAAATACTGGGATAAATTAATTTAAAAAATGTAGAAATTATGGAAAAACATCAATTGATGCTAATGCATAGTTTTGCATTCAAAAATATTATAGGAAAAAATTGGGTATCAACAACTGTCTTTGCCCGGGAAGGATGAAAGAGTTGTCGGGTAAAGATATGATGGCCAATTTGGACTGAGCGGGATGACTTGAGAGATTTAGGCTACACTTTGGTTTCTGAGCTGCCTACATATCCCTAGTTTTACAGGAATCAGGACGTGTGTAGTTCTGGATTCATCGACGGAATATACCGATGAAATCATCACAGGGATGGACACGAGATTTCAGGATAGGTGAATGAATGGTTCAGGTTTGAGATAGTTGAAATAATCGGAGCGGGATTGCTCCTGCTGGGGTAGCGATTGCTTATCGGGTCACCTGCAAATAAAGAGATGCTACGAGCATATATTTGTGCGGAAATTTAAACATGATGCAGATTCCCTTCGGACCATGAGAATTGTATATGGACCGTTGAGGATGACGTCCTGGGCCATGAATCATTTAGTGATGGATTCGCAGGACATGAAATGATGTTCTCGGGCCATGAAAATGGTGCCTCCGAACCATGACGCCTTTGAATAATGATATGCAAATTTGAGAGATCCTCAGGCCATGACATGGTGTCTTCCGGCTATGAGGATGATACCTTTAGACAATGATGCCTTTGGACAAGTTGGCGATATTTCAGCCCATGAAATGCAATAATATGATGCTAAAATCAACAAGACAAGACTTAGTCTTGTGAAGTTGAGGGCTGAGCTTAGCCTGAAAGAAGAGCAAAGTAGATAGTGGCGGAGAGAGTGCTTAGTCTTGGCAAAAGTGCAAATAAGAGGCAGAGCTTAGCCTCATGAAGATGGGGACAGAACTTAGTCTCATGCAAGATTCAGGACAGGGCTTAGTCCCATGCAAATGAAGGTAGAGCTTAGCATTATGCAGATATGAAGGCAGGGCTTAGCCTTATGCAGGTAGAGATAGAGCTTAGCCTCATGCAGATGGAGAAAGAGCTTAGTCTCATGCAAGATGCGGAACATGGCTTAGTCCCATGCAAATGAAGGCATAGCTTAGCCTTATGCAAATATGGAGACAAGGCTTAGCCTCATGCAGATGAAGACAAAGATTAGTCTCATGCAAGATACGGGATAGGGCTTAGTCCCATACAAATAAAGGCAGAGCTTTAGCCTTATGCAAGTATGGAGATAGGGCTTAGCCTCATGCAAGTGAAGGGAGAGCTTAGCCTTATGCAAATATGGAGGCAGGGATTAGCCTCATGCAGATGGAGACAAAGCTTAGTCTCATGCAAGATCGAGGTAGGGCTTAGCCTCATGAAGATGGAGACAGAGCTTAATCTCATGCAAGATTCGGGACAGGGATTAGTCCCATGCAAGTGAAGGAAGAGCTTAGCCTTATGCAAATATGGAGGCAAGTCTTAGCCTCATGCAAGTGAAGGAAGAGCTTTGACTTATGCAAATATGGAGGCAGGGCTTAGCCTCATGCAGATGGAGACAAAGCTTAGTCTCATGCAAGATTCGGGACAGGTCTTAATCCCATGCAAGTGAAGGCAGATCATAGCCTTATGCCAATATAGAGGCAGGGCTTAGCCTCATGCAAGTGAAGGCAAAGCTTAGCCTTATGCAAATATGGAGGCAATGCTTAGCTTCATGCAGATGGAGATAGAGCTTAGTCTCATGCAAGATTCAGGATAGGGCTTAGTCCCATGCAAGATGAAGGCAGAGCTTAGACTTATGCAAATATGGAGGCAAGGCTTAGCCTCATGCAAATATGGAGACAGAGCTTAGTCTCATGCAAGATTTCGGGAGAGGGCTTGGTCCCATGCAGATAAAGGTAGAGCTTAGCCTTATGCAAATAGAGGCAGGGCTTAGACTCATACAAATATGCGGGACAGGGCTTAGTCCCATGCATAATAGAATAAATAGCCGATGATAGCAGAGTTTTCCATAGCTGGTAGTAGATTTCAATATTGCGGTTGTTATGAAGATTTGTGACTTCGAGGCATGTCTATTCTTCGTTCCTGCAACCAAAGAAAAATTGTGAGTTCTGTAAAAAGGGGAGGTTGGTTCGTGCCTCCGTCGGCTTGCTTGACTTGCTTTGCTTGGTCTGGAGATCCTGTTCAAATCATGGGGGTAGCGTTTGATAAACAGAGTTATTTCAAAAGCAAGCATGCATAGTTTTCAAAGTCATAAAAAAAATATGTTTTTTAGAAAATTGGTTAGATGAACCAGTGACTGTGACACGATCCGAGACATTGCGGCTTCTCCTGCCGTAAAATTTTAAGGGTTCTTCCTCAAAATTATGCCCCAGTTAGATGGACAAACACCTCTGACTGATGTACATGCTACGAACGGCTGAACTTGCTTCGGAATTTTGAGGGTCCTCCTCAAAATTCTACCCTAGTTTCTAATTATGGGGGAAAATCATAAAGAGGAAATACTACCCCATTATTGGGAAATATTAGGTGGTCACGTAGAAATTATTTGCATATCTAAAGAACCTTCCATTAGAGATACATATTATATTAATACCCATTAGCATTACACCTCATTGACGGGAACACAACATTGGTTTAGTTAATCACATAAATTACAACTCTAATTAATCATACTTGTCATTATTGCAATTAAATTATTACAAAAATCAATTCCCATATTCTTGTTACATTAAAGGAATAGAGATACGATTTAAGTTGAGATTCGCACTACCAAAGTAATCTTTTCACGCCTATTCCCTATGGGATTCGACCCCAACCTTGTTGGGTTGTTATATTTGACTTCGACCGCTTTACACCATTTTAAGGTGTAAATTTGAGCGTATCAAATTTTGACGTTGTTGCCGAGGAATACGATTTTGAAATTACTAGATATTGTGTACTGTTGGTCGAAATCCCAATGCACACGCAAGTGTACGTGGTCGACAAGTAATATAGGATTTAAAGTCCAGATATCGTATCCACAGAGACTTGTGTAAACTACTAGCTAATTCACTTCAATTGTTCTTTAACC